>JAHDVE020010878.1:0-203135 GCA_022606495.2 Halesus radiatus
CTTTTTCAAAAGTCCAAAAACATTTAAAAAAAAAATTGAAGTGTCCATTAATTGTCCTAAGGTACTTTTTGTTTCCAATGGGGTAGCTACCCAAAGGGAACAAAAATACTCTACTGTTATCTAGTTACTCGTTCCCCATCGGGAACAAAAGTTACTTGATGGATTAAATAATAAGATAATAAGTCATATTTTTTAATGGCAGTACAAAGTTCCATTGCAGATAGCAATAATCACACTGAATTTTCACTGTTGTTGACTGATTTCGGAAGACCCTTTTCTTTGTCAGGAAGAGTACATTTCGTCCTGACGTAAGAAAAATTCTTTGAAAATCGAATGAAAGGGTCGTTTAACCAAGAATATTTCTGTTTGTTTAATTAAGGTAATAAAACTCATTCACTTCTTCAAAAAATTATGAAATATCTTGTAAACTCAGCATCTAAATAGAGTAGATTATGCTTTATGCCACTCTAATTTGGAATATGACATTTTGGGATGGGGCTCAGCTGCATCGAATTTCTTAAAATCACTTAATACACGTCAGAAATGCATCATAAGGATGTCAACAACGGAAATTTTGAAACATTTCGACCTTCCAAATATACAAAAATCTTTGCCAAAAATATTCTGGTTCATCATTTCGAAAAGGACAAAATGGCTATCACTCCTCATAATCATAATACCAGAGCAAAGGAACTATACAAGCTAAATGTACCTAAGTGTAACAATACTTTTGGACAAAGCTTTGAATTTTAACATGTAAAATTATACAACAAACTCCCACTTAGTATCAAACAAAGTTATTTAATCAATAATTGCATTAAGTTCAGAAAAACTTGACTAGTATTCTTAAAACACATAGAAGTTACTGGAAATGACCTACCCAAAACCTGAAGTTGAAATACAGAAGTTGCTGAAACCCCCTTAATCAAAACATAGTTCGCCTCAATACAGGATCTCCTAGTGAGGAGGACTATGAAAAAAAATCTATAATATACGAGTATATGTATTTTTTTAATATTTATACCTTACCTTAAAATGTCAAAATTATATAGAAAAAAAAAAGAAAAAAAAAATTACAAATGATTTAACGAACCCAAAGTTGAGTTTATCTAAATTGGTGTCAGTTTTTATATAATTTGAGTTACTGGGTTTCGTTATTACACTATTATCTGAAATATGTCTCACCTAGTTGGTTATGAAACAGTGGTGCCAAAGAGTGAAATGTCGGATAGTTACTTTTACCTAAGCTAGTGTAACGCCAGACGAATTAAAACACAGGGTTTTTCCAATTTTCAAAGCAAAAGTTTGCGATCGAATGATTTCAATGCTTAATGTTTATGAAAGCTTTTTTGTCAAAAGCTTTAGATGTGCCTATTCGGAAACATATGTTAAAAATTTATTACCAGAAATTATTGCATCTTTTGCAGAAACGTTTATTGTTTTTTATAAATAAAAAAACCTTTTATAGTTCAATCATAATCATCAACGTTAGCGGTTACTAACTCAATATCACGCCGTTTCTCAGAATGGATAGGGAGATAGGATAGACCGTCATACAACTCTATCCCGACACACACTCCTTGCATAATTCTCTTTCATACTCGTATATCGTCTCATACAAACTCTTTCGTTATTCAGACTTAAGAGGAACGGCTGCGCGGCCTGTTTCACAAAAAACTTAATTGAGGCCAAAATACTCACCCAAACTGAATGTTCTTTTTAAATAATTAAAGGTATAGTAAATATCTAGTACGGATCGGAATTTAAGAAAAAAATAAATATCGGTCATTGAAGAAAAAAGGCAACTTCGGAAATTATTTGTGGGATAATGGTATTTTTTTTATTTGTCATATTTGCTATGTATATTTGATTACATAAAATAAAATAAATAAAACATTAAAAATTAAAATAAAAAAACATTTTTCGGGTAGACATTTCAAATTATTTACAGCAAATTTGTGTTTCAAAGTAAATTAGTCATTTTTAATTATTAATTCTTTTTATTAAGATTTAAAAACCTCATTTTAATATTTAATCTATGTATAAAATACTGTGAAGTGAAAGATGATTTTTGGAGTGGTGTGAGCGATGTGATGAGATTAAAAAATATGAATGAAAGGATTATAATGGCAGGAGATTTAAATGGATGGGTGGGAGTTAGACGGGATGGATTTGAGTCAACCTTAGGTATATTTGGGGATAAAAGAACAAATGATAATGGTAACAGAATGCTTGAAGTATGTTTAGAATGGAACCTTTTTGTATCGAATACCTTCTTCAATCATAAAGGTATCCACCAATATACGTGGGAAAGGGGAAATGAAAGGTCAATGATCGATTTTGTGGTAATTGACTCTAGGTTGCGAGCCGTCACCACAGACACAAGAGTTTTCAGAGGGGCTGAGGTAGAAACCGACCATTTTCTGGTTGTGTCGAGAGTAAATCTCTTCCGCGGCTGGCGCTCTAAAGTGAAAGTTGTGTCGACTCCAACTAGAGTCAGAATAGAAAAACTGCAGAACGATAATGTAAGAAGTAAGTATGAAAATTGTGTAGAGATGAGATTGAATGATAAGGAAATGAACGGTCTGAGCATAGACGAAACATGGGATCACATAAAAGTGAGCCTTTGTGAATCTGCTAGAGAGGTATGTGGGATAAGTACGCAAGGTAGGAAGAAAGGTGATGCATGGTGGGATGATGAGATTAAAGCACTGGTCTCAGAGAAAAGGAAAGCGTGGTTATGTCTGATAGCGACTGGCAGTGCTTCAAGCGAAGAGAGGGATAGAGCGAAAGAAGTTTATAAGGGATGCAAGAAAAGAGTACGTGCTGGAGTGAAAGAACGAAAGAAACGCCTGGAAGAGGAAGAGGGGATCAAAATGACAAACCACTTCCAAGAAAACATTAAACTGTTTTTGAAGGAAGTCAAAAGGTCCCGGAATGGTCCAGAAAGCGGATGTGTGAAAGTGATAAAATCGAAAGATGGAAAAATGCTGACGAATGAGAAAGATATAAAAGAGAGATGAAATACTTTGAAGAGGTCTTCGAAAGCAACCCGAGTGATAGTGATTCCAGTGGCGAGCCAGGTATGAATGACGATGGCGTGAATGTTCCCAAAATCAGCATGGATGAAATTAAAAGATTAATTAAATGTATGAAGAATGGTAAGGCTGTTGGTTTCGATAATATTGCTGCTGAATACTTTAAAGGAGATAGCCGTATAATTCTCACATGGTTATGCAAACTTTTTAACCAGTGTTTAGAGGAGGGTTACACCCCATTAGATTGGAGAAGGGTTGTGATCATGCCTCTATACAAAGGTAAAGGGTCACGCATGGAATGTGGAAATCACAGGGCTATTAGCCTGCTAAGTTCAGTTGGAAAGCTGTATGGTAGGATATTGATTGAAAGGGTACAAATGAAAACAAAGGATAAAATATGGGATGTGCAAGGTACATTTATGAGTGGAAGGGGATGCATGGATCAGATTTTCTCGTTGCGTATGCTCACAGAGAAGTTTCTGGCAAAAACCAGAAACTTTTCTGTGCTTTTGTAGATCTACAAAAAGCATACGACAGAGTTGACAGAAAAAAGTTATGGAAGGTGTTGTCTAAGTATGGCGTGAATACAAATCTTATACAGGCAATCGCATCACTGTACGAGGGAAGCGTTGCATGTGTTAGGGCAAACGGTGATTTTACGGGGTGGTTTGACATCACAAAAGGTGTTAAGCAAGGCTGCGTAATGTCACTGTGGTTATTCAATCTATACATGGATAATTGTATGCAAGAATTGAAAGAGGTGGGCTTGGGCGCAAAAATGAGTAGTCTGCAAGTTTGTTGCCTGTTGTATGCTGATTATGCGGTGCTGATTGCTAATAGTATAGAAGATCTACAGTCCCTCGTATCTAGGATGAACGAAGTATGTATGAAGAATGAGCTAATGATGAATGTAAGTAAGTCTAAAGTCATGGTGTTTGAAAGAGAGAGTACGAAGACAGTGTGCAATATAGTTGTGAATGACGAATACTTGGAGCAGGTAGATGAGTTTGTGTATTTGGGAAGTATGTTTACGAGAGATGGAAAGACTGATAGGGATATTGAAAGAAGGGTGAATGCAGGAAACTCCATTAACGGAGGACTGAACGCGGTTGGCGCAAACAAAAAAGTTGTCCAAAGAAGCGAAGCTAGCAGTCCACAATGGAGTGCTGATACCAACCCCGATGTATGGCAGTGAGGCATGGAACTGGCAGAGGAAGGATGAAAGTAGACTGAATGCTGTAGAAATGAGATCTCTGAGACGAATGTGTGGTAAAACTATGTATGATCGTGTGAAAAATGTTGAGATTCGTAAAGAATGCAAGGCTGATGTAAGCATAGTGAGCAAGATTAAGAAAGGGACGCTTTAGATGTTTTGGGCATGTAGAGCGAACGAATGAAGAAAGGAGTGTAAGGAGAATATATGACGCGAATGTGAATGGAAGAAGAAGCCGGGGACGTCCAAGGAAGACGTGGCACGATGAAGTGAATCAAATACTTGAGTCGGGCCATGTCAAAAGTCGGAATAACAGAAGAGAATGTATGAGACGTTGTATGAAAGTGAATGAAGCAAGAAGTGTATGCCAAGATCGAGTTGTTTGGCGGTCCGTCCTCTCTGCCTACCCCTGCGGGGATACGGCGTGATGGTTAGTTAGTTAGTTAGTTAGTTAAAATACTATTAACATAACCCAAATGAAGCATGTAAACGGAAAAAAACGTCAGAAAATAAATATATATCAGTCGCATCTGGGACTCCGACCTTTGCCTATCCAGGGCAACCGCTTAACCAACTTAGCTAATGAGACTAGTTCAATTTATGTCATTTTCATCGATATCATATCTCAAATTCAAGATTTGTAAATATAATTCTCCATTTTTAATCCCAGAATTTTTGGCAGCTAACTTTTTAATGATTACAAAGTTCCTAAGGAACCCAATTAAAACACAAACACTCTCTGAATGTGATTGAAGAAGGTAGTGTGTGCCATGACAGAAATGTGTGGCGCTCAATTCTCTCTGCCTATTCCTACGGTGAGTACGGTGATTAGTTAGTTAGTTAGTGATCATTTGTGTTAATGATCATTCGAAATACAAAATGAACATTCTTAAACTAAAATGCAGAATGAACATTTTCATAAAGCAATGAACGTACGACCTTGATAATGGTTTTGTCCCACCACCAAGGACAGTGATGTATTGTAACAAAATCGTTAGGTTAAAAATAAGTCTAAAAAATAAAACAATAACTTTGTTTATATCACTTTTATTTATACTTTAGCCGAACGGGTTTCACTACTACCGTAGCTTCTTCAGGGCTTAAGTATAAATAAAAGTGATGTAAATAAAGTTATTGTTTTATTTTTTAAATTATGATGTCACATCACCAAGTTACGGCTTCATATGAAAATATAAAAATAAGTCACTTTCCGCATCTGGACTATGGTAAATAGTGAGTTACCGTCAATTAGCAATTTAATTGACTGGATTCGAATCTTTCCTATTTTTTATGTGTATGCATCCTTGTAGTAAGGTGGGGGCTATTGTCGCGTTGTTTGGACACGCACAAAATCAAGTTTCATTACAAGAGCTAACTAAATCACTAACTTAAAAGCACATGCGGACGAAACTTATCACTTTTCTAGGTGATTCAGTTACCATTTATCACTGTCCTTGCTACTGGCTACGTTTTGCCTACGCATAAGAAACGGCATTAAAGTGAGACAATAAGGAAATCCAATGAAAAATATAATGGCTTTAAAAAAATATATTCGTATAGATTAGCAAATGCCGATTCTGAATATATAACTTTTATTGTATATAATTATTCATAGAATTTATAAATCGTTATATAAAAGTGAATTAAAAACTGTACCATCAAAACACCATGTTTTGTTGGTACCACTGCTTTGAGCCCAATTATAACTAGATGAGGTTTTTCCCGCTGTTATTCGTACTTATTGCTTATAATTTCGCTGTTTATAGTGTTCACTTCGCTCATAAAACATTATGTTTGATTATTGCGACTACTTGAGAGTTTTTTTTATTGAAAATTCAATATATTCATACTAATTTTAATGAATTTGTCTACGTGATAATTAAGTAACTACGGAAGTTTCTTTGGTGATTGTTTCTTCGGTTACTCTGCTCAAGTCCGTGACAGGCGGATGCGTGGAAAAGTTCAAGAGGAATAGTTCTGTATCATTTCCGTTTTTTTGTGATATTACGTAATATTGATATATTAGTCTGTCGGTATTATGTTATTCATGGTGGGTCCTATTTTCACGTCATTTTTGTATTGATTGATTAATTCTTCTGCCATTTACTGCCGCATTATGAATTCTCCTGACACTCCTATTTTTTTATGCGAATACCGCACAAGAGTCCCAACTGTCTGAAGCCAACGGTACTATGACATCCCTTGTTGGGATATGTTGTAAGGGTAAAAGGTATGGGGAGGGGGAGGCGATGGAGAAGAGGAAGGTGGGGAAGTACCGAGCTATTCAGATCTAAGCACTAAACACGGCTAAAGCCATTTCAAGCATCTTTCACTTTGGAACGCACCATAAATATACATACTATATATATTATTTTTAACGAATTAATTATAAAACGACCCAGATTAACTAAATCAAATGTATGCGCGCGCTGGGATTTAAACCCACAACCTCTGGATTTGTAGTCGAGATTAAAAAATCTCCGTTTTTTTTCCGTTTTTGTCGATTTTGAATCCCGAATGACTAATTTTTCATTATATAAGTATTAAATGATTTATAATAAATTTTTCATATTTGATAAATCATCATCAAGACAAAATTTGTGCACAATTTGAGATCAAAATGACCCCTGTAGACCTAATAGTGTGTGGGACATAACGGTTTATAATTTCGTAATATTTTGTCATTTCTAGCTATTTTTATAATTTTTTTCATTGTTGACACCGAAGGAATAATTTTTTATTAAAATATCGGCGATTCCAAAGATTTATTAATATTTGATAACGATGAATATCGAATACATCGAGCACGGTCAGTAACGCCAGTACTTATTATCGATATGATGGACTGTCAATAGTTAGTGATATCCTATGTCACATTGTACATTACGTATATTGTATTATGATTTTAACCTCTAAAACAAAACTTGTCGCTACGCACTCCATCCATCTTTTCTATTAAATAAACCACCAACTGTAATATAATCATGTAAACCATTTTATTTTTATTATTATTATTTTAGGCATCTTCTTGAGACACTTTAGGAAACATTATTGTGTAAATATATAATCACCTAAACGCAATATGTACACTCCGCTTCTCTACACAAGCACTGCTTAAAAGAGATGTATAATATTGCAGCGAATTAAATTGTATTAAATTTCAATAATGAAAAAAAGAGAATTGGGAAAAAAAACATTTGTACAGCGTCCTTTACGTGATTTTCGCTAAAATGGCAGAATAAAAATCATCAAAATTTTATTATTATTATTATCAAGTACCAAATTATTATTCAATAGATATGAATAAAAAAATATCGTTTAATATCTCGGATCGGTCAGAACGCTAATATCTGTGGACCCGGTATCGATATATCAGATATCATCATACGCATTTCTGTTACCAACATAATAGGTCATGGGATAGTCTTCTAGTTTAGGTATTAAAAAAGTTTGATTAAATGTGGGCTATGGACTTTCTTTGAACGCTGATAAATTGTTAATCAGTTGCAGATATTAATGTATTTTTGCACTTTGGTACAATGCATCTACAATGGTGACGAGACGCTGATATTCTACAATGTTTCCTTCAATTAAAAGCAGTTAAATTTGAGTATAAAGTTCTCGAAGTTTCCTATGGAATGCATTCAATATCGATCACCGCTTATTGAACAGCCAATCAGACTGCTCGTGTGACGTCACACCCAAGAAGCCATAGATTTCGTGCGTTTTGGTGGGCTTTAAAAAATTGAAACTTTAACTATTATTTTAACCATAAAAACGAGCTTAAAAAAAAAAAACAGAAAATTAAGTTAAAACGCCAACATTAATAAAAAAAAAAAAAATGGCGTGGAGTGGAGTGGAGTTCCTTATTATAGGTATACAAAGATAATGCATGGTTTTTCGGTCTCTTTTCATTATCGATAGAACATACATCGTTTTAGTTACAGTTGACTACTATTCCACCATTCCAATATTACTGTTAAATATTAATGCAAAATACCAAGACATTACAATAAATGATTACACTACTACAAGGGCAATATAATAAAGTAATGTATGGTTCAAAGAATTTACCCTTCCAGCCGCATCAAATGTAATTCCCATACCTTCCCCGATTGAGTTCTTATGGCACGTCAAATGAAATAATTAGTTTGACAAAATCACGCATATAGTATGAATTGCTTGGAACCTTCGCAATTACCTTTATCAAAGGCAAAGACTTCAAAGGAATTATATGAAACCGTACAGAACTCGGGAACTTAGACTTAGCGGTAACAGGAAAGGCATTGCGGCTAGTAGGTAACCAACCAATCGGTGGAATGAACATTAAAGGAGAAAGTTTAAAAAAAAGAAATGTTGAAGGTCAACAGTAGCTGGGGTCGCTAGAAAGAAATTGCGGCAATTTTAAACCTTACAGGATAAAGATAGTTAAAAATAGACGGGAGTTTGAATGCTACTTTGTTGATTTTGTAATACAAAAATTCTCAGGACGCAAGCATTGCCGCTTCCACTTTCGCAATCGTTTAGTCACTGACCGATGGCGTCCGGACCGCTGTTCGTCATGAACGTCTGTGCGCCCTTCTTTGAATTCTTTGCATCACTTTCGCACCATTTGAACACTCATGAACGTTTTTCCATACACTTCTGTCAGTTGAGAATGAATTTCCGTCGCCGAATAGCCTTTGGCACACAAAAAACGAATCACGGAGCGTACTTCACACCTCGCGGGTGATGCGATCGGGAGCTCCATTCTTTACGGCTGTCAAACCGACATTGAGCGTCGCAGCGAGTTCCGCCGGATAGGTATGTGGAGGAGAAAGACCAAGCTACGATCCAGAATTTAAAAAAAAAAATTAATTTCCCTGTTTAAAAAAAATAGGGATACTTATTTTGCGGACAACCCTCGTATATATGTTTTACGGGAATCAATCACTATATTGCGAAAGCCTCTATCACTGTTGGAAAAATCCTGCTTTTGGATATTGAAATTTCTGACAAAACTGAATGCTTTATTAATTCGTCATTTCCTAATATAACGCCTTGCTATTAAAAAAAAATGAGATTATACAGAAATACCCGACAGAATTAAAAATGCCTGAACAACACCTTCGTAAACGAATGCACACCAGTTTGTGACATGTGGTGGTTTTTAAAGTCGAACTTTGTTTTTCTTTCCTGAAAAAGGCACATTTTGCAGTTCAAAATACCAATCAAAACAGTTTTTTTTCTGGAAAACCGCGAAAATGGAAATAAAGAAAAAGTACGCCATTATACATTGGCTCCACACATGCTTGCAAACCTTCAGAGCTGGCAAACCCGAGCAAAGTTCGAATGATATCATATAATAGTATAATTAAGATCTCGCTTTTAATCGGTTCGCTCATTTGCCAAGCATGAAGAACCCAAAATACTCGAACACACGGGGCGATTTGTCGCGGCTACGTTACCGCGGAGAGCGATCGCTACTTGAAGCGGCTGGTCAACAGTCGCATGGAACTACTGGATCTGCGAGTGAAATGTTTTACCGTCCATGAACTTCAGACAGCGAATAGCTATTGAGGTGTTAGACGAGGCGACAATAGCGCTGTGTAGCGGCGACTAAGTCACGTAGTTGGCATATTCGTGCATTTATGGTGACTAGGATTAATAATATTAATAATAATATAGGATTTGTATAGCGCAGTTTTGTGTTACTTCACTTAAAAATAATAATTTAATAACCCCATTCTTGGTCTTCCTATAGTGCTCCTTACATATTCTTAACACGTTCTATTCAGGTACATATTCTATTAATATATTCAATTCAGATATCATATTCTTATATTCTATTCATATATTAATAATAATAATAATAATAATAATAATAATAATAATAATAATATTTATTTGAAACACACATTATTTTACAGAAATATTTAAGAAGGCTTTGACTGTCCAACTAGGAGCAAATCCCGATTTAGGACAGTCAAATTGATAAGATTAGTTCATATTAATATACATACACATAAAATAATATAAAACAATCCATAAAGTAAATTTAAGAAAAAAATAAATAAATTGTGTTTTTTTTTTTTTTTAAGTATGTTGCATTTTTTAAATTAGTGTAGAATAATAATGAATTACAAATGAGATGTAAAAGTTTAAAATATAAAGTATGAAAGTTTAAAGAATATAAGTTAAAGGTATGATATGCATTTTTTAGTTTACTGTAGAGAAATAATAAATTGATATACTCAATTCATATATAATTCAATTCATTCATTCAATTCAATTCATATACTTCATATATTTTTTAAATCTATTTATTATATATAATTAACAATATTGTTTACATGATAATAAGAGTAGGTATATGAGTACTAAAAATGTTTTTATTTATTTATCTATATAAGCATTTTAGTTTCTTTTTCTTAAATTAATACCTCCCTAATTGAGACATTCTCGTGTTTAGAGAGGGAGTACTATTATGGTTTGTTACACGTATAAATTTCAAAATTACTGCCATGAACATGATATTCTGGTGTCCATATACTAATTTCAAAAAAATAAATTAAAACGTAATTTTTAGAAATAAAACATATGTACATAATGTATGTGTATAAACATATGTTCATTATTTCCAAGTGAACTTATAATATACCCTTAAAATTAGTTTCTTATAAAATGTTTTTCAAGTTTTTTCTTAAAAAATTCATTGCTTGAATTTCTTTGAGAAGTTCGTTAAAACATTTTATAGCTATGTAATGGTGTTGAGCTGTTGTTGTATTAAGTTTAGGGATTATTATTTGTCCTGCGGTTTTCGGCCTGGTGCTCCATGACTGTAATTTTAGGTTTCAATTATGGATTTGAAGTAACGATTTTTTTTAGTATATTATAATGTTATAATTAATATAAGACTGGAGGTTGTGTGAAGGAGATGGAAAGGAGGAAGGTTAGGAAAGAGCGGTTACGGGAGACAGTTCATTGGTTTAGACTTACCCCGAAGGTGGTGTCTCGACAGGGAGCTCGGCTATGGACCTTCGACTAGCTCAGTTTCGGCAGGCCAAGAAGCTCCTCTGCAGGGCCGTAGGCCGACAGGCAGTCTTATAATTGGGGTCGGGGACTTTAATACTACACCAAATGAATTTACTAAATGCTTTCAGACTCAGAGTTTATTCAGGGGAAGGTACAGACATGGTAAGTTATGCTACAATAATCAAAAGCTAGCCTAACCTCAAATGGAAGTTACGGGGGATTATTCTCTCTGATATTCTCTAAACGGGCATGATAACGGGGACTCGAATAAGTTACAACACAAAAGAGGAAATACAAAGTCAGCTTACAGTCATGATCGTGGCGGCAAAAGGATCCTAGTGGAAGCCTCGGGCTTGGACATCAGTACACTGAAGTTAAATTATATTTACGAGAGAGTCACCATGTACCGGAGCTCTTTGTTTATACTAATGCAATCTCGCACAGTGGGTGTTAATCCAGCATGCATGATAATATGGCGCTACAATTTGCGGCTGCCAAAATGGCTTCTCGCGCGTTCTTTTAGAGACGCAGTAGGCGGCGGACCAGAAATGTCATCCGGAAGCCGGGTGAGAAAAAAGTGGCCGGCGCGTGGGCGTGCAAGCTGCCGTTATGGCAAACGTGGCACTCGCGTCGTTTTTTACCGTTGTTCTTTGATGAGTGGCTAGAGTCTTTTTAGGATCTTTCTGTTGTTACGTAACAATATTTGAATCTAAGACTTTAAATTCGGTGAATAACTGACGGGTTGAAAAATCAGATGTTTTTTTAGAATTATTTTAATCAATCTTCTTTGAACTATTTCCAATGGAATTTTATTAATGGATTCTAATTATATACAAATTCTATTTCCATATTATACACATTCTTAGTTATTTACTCATAACACTAACCTCACAGTGCTCCTTGGGTACATATTCATCAGATAAACCAGTGTGACCGAGCACTAATAGATTGCTACTGCGTGCGGTGTATCCTTTGAACGGTTTTAGGATTAACTTGGTACTTAGGGTAAAACCGGTCCGGTCAAAAATAAACAAGTGGAAGATGGTTACAAAGGGTTTGTAATGAAAAAAATCTTTTTAAAATGGAATTCCATCATGAATTGACATTGGCAAAATTATAAATAATAATAAGTATTTATTAAAACATGTGAACAGATGGTTTTCCATCCCTGTCCTATAACATTCACACACACCTTGCACACTTCACACACACCGCACACTCTGTACGGCGATAACACCACACGTTAGCCTCCCCAATACCACATACGTGCGCTATGTACGTTTAACAGGTTAACTGCTAACAGGACATTTCTTCGCGCCCGCACACTTTGGCGCACGGAAAAACACACGTTAACTCCACACACATCCGCATAGGGGACATTTTAACTCTGCAACGAAAACGTTAAACCCAATTTATGCGGGCCGGTTGACAGTGATCACATTTTCCATCCCTTTAGTCTTCCTCTTCTTGTTGTTCTCCTCCTATCATAGGTTGGACAACATAATAATAATAATAATATTTATTTATTTGAAACACACATTATTTAACAGCAACATTTAAGAAAGCTTTGACTGCCCAACTAGGAACAAATCCCGCTTTAAAACATTCAAATGGACAACTTTAGTTCATATTAAGTGCCACTATACAAAAATAGAAGGGAAAAAAAACAGTGTTGACATAGTATGGTAATATAATATATATAGAAAAAAGTGTAATAATTAAGTAAAAAGAGATTATATATATGTATATGTGTTTGATAGGTACTGGTTGGTGCTATGAGGAAATAAATGCGTTTAAAACTGAGTACTTAAAAAAAAAGATAATATAATTAAGTAATAATGATAAGATTGAGTTACGTATCACTCAGCTTTATGAGCAGACGACGAAACTCAAGGATGCATCCCGAAGAGGATACAGAAAATAGTTAGTAACATATTTAATATATTTTATTGAGTAAGTACAAAAAGTACCACGATTGTTACTCGTAGGCTTAGAAAATGTTCTAGGAGTAACCAAACAATTCGGCACAGAGATGAAAAATTAGATAACTAGATTATGTTATATTAGGTCATCAGGCATTTTCAAAATAACATGTCAAAATATTCTGCATTGGTATATTCCATCGTAATTCGCAAAACAATTACACACAAAACACACAATAAATTATATGCAGCAAAGCTTTTATGCAATTTGAATAAATTATAAAATCGTCAAACATGTGCATATTTCACTGTAATTCTAAATTATGAACAGCAATCACACACAAAACAAGCGCTATTGTTTTTAATTTAAAATTAATACGAAGGTTTACAATCAAAATCAAATAAATAAAAAAAATTGATTAATCAATCTCAACTCATGTGAGAGCAAAAAAGCATCATGCTTATCAAAGACACCAAAAATAGCAATAATAAGTCATAAATTAGGACCCTACAGTACTCTTCGCTTCTATGTGAACGTAGCAATTTTTTTCTTCATTGTTTTCCACTTTCCTCCTAAATTTGAAGGCGCCGTTTTGAATCCACAGACAAAATTTATGCAATGATTTTTTTTTTTTTTTTTTAATTATTAATTATTTTTATTGAGATTTAAAAACCTCTTTGTAATATTTAATCATTGAAGAAAATAATATTAACAAACCTAAATGAAAGATGAAACCGGACAAAAGGACAGAAACTAAAAATATTTCAGTCGCATCTGGGACTCGAACCCAGGTCTTCTGCATATCCGGGGTAACGCTCAACCGACTTAGCTAACGAGACAAGTTCAATTTGTGTCATCTTCATCGATATCATATCTCAAATTCAAGATTTGTGAATATTATTTTCCATTTTTAATCTCATATTATTGGCAGCTATTTTTACGATGTTTACAAAGTTCTACCCGAATTCAATTGAAAACTTAAACAGTGTCTCGGATTTACATTCGACTTTTTATTTATATGAGACATTTATTGACTTTTTATAAAAGTTTTAAGAATTCAATTTTTAATTATTAATTATTTTTATTGAGACAAACTTAAATATTTCAAAATAATCTTGCTCAAAAATATTTCTACTTATATAATAAAAACAATAAATCGTACATAAAATAATATTTACCGTTTACCTAATATTAATATGTAGTTTATTTAGCAGTTTTATTTTAAGTCATTTTATTTATTTCAGTAGGTAATATATTTAAACGGCTAGGAATCATGTAATCTAACGTTTTATGTCCATATTTGTTTGTATGGTTAGGAACTATTAACTTCATTAAAATTGAGACGAGTATTGTAAGTGTGCTCTAGTCTATTCGCGTAATATAATGTATTAAACATATGAATAACCTAATGATGTTCTGAAGGTGTTTTTCATAAACAGGGACCGGTGCACTAATATATATGGGGCGTATGATAAATACCCAAAAAAAATCAATCTTTTGGAATGTTGGATGTTGAACTTGAAAAAGTAGACCCAAATGGATACGCAATTTTCGAAGAACGTTACCCTGTTCGAAGCGTTTGTCGCAAATCAAAGATGAAGCTGAAATTTTTCAATATTTACATTATCACCCTTCTCCAAAGCTAAATCCAATAGAGATAATAATAAGTCAGAATCATAAAAACAGAAAGTGCAAAAAAAAATAATTATAAACTGCTAGAAACGCGTTAATTCTTGTCCTAAACGAGATCAATAGGTTATTTAAGTTGAAAGTGGACATATTTCATAAAAATAGTGCACTTTATGCAATAATAGACGTTCATATTATTTTTAATGCGCCAATATTAAAAATGGTAAAAAATCGTGTTCGTATTGTGATTCGACCAGCACTCTATATAAGGGCAAGTTTAATTTAAGAAAACAATAAACAGCTGTTATGTACCTAATCCTGCGGCGACCGAATATTTTTTTATAAAATGAAGCGTTTTTTTTTCAAAATAATTCTTTGAACCCCGATTTTTCTATTGTTTTCTTTTTAAATAATGCTAGTTCATGCTCGGGATTTTTTTTAGGAATATAGTTATGAAGTTGGGAATTCTTGCTTGTAGTTTGGGTGCCATAATTGATTTGACAGCGAAAGTAATACCTTGTGACGACTTTTACTATCTCTAAACAAAGAAACATTCATTTGAAAATTTTATTTCATTCCAAGCATTTATTTTTTCAAAATATATCAAAATAATAAAGTTCTTAAGTAGGTACTTGTGTTTTCCATTTTGAAAATATTCTACCTAAACAATCCTTCTTTTGAATACGTAATCTGCGGTTAACCAGAGTGGTATAACTACGGGCTAACCTCAATATAACATGGCGGGTTCAATGTTTTTCATACTAATTTTATAACGTTATAGCAACAGTTTTACATATTGTATTTCATTCAAACTACTCTCTAAACCTTTCCGGCACTAATAAAAACAAAGTAAGTAATTTTCGAGAAAAACACACAGTTAAATATTCATTTTTATTGGTATATAGAGATAAAGTACTTCAGTACTTCTGTATTCAGCAATAATCTACAAGAATTTGACAAAAAATATATAAGGAAAAAAGTCAGTTGTATTAATAAAACGTAGCATATTATCCATATTATATAATAATAAAGTTCTATAACCCTACTAACTTTATATATAATAAGACTTTACCTAAAAAGCAAGGACACCTCAGTACAGGTTCTCCTTGTGAGGTGTTCACGAAACATTACAATTTAACCATTTAAATACAGTTCCTTATTACTTCACACTCCACTACCATGTTTGCGTTAGGAATATTATTTGTACTTATCTAATTATTATATATGTAAACTGTATGTACAAGTATAGAAGTAAATAAATAAATATTTTTATAAACCATCGTAATCAAGTATTCTATTTTCCATTAGCAACAACTCTTTCGTGTATAAATATGGTAGGATTATCTCTATTTAATGACTTCATTATGTTCCCATTACACTGTTGTATTTACTAACTATTATTATTATTATACGTTAATGTTGTCTCCCTCTTACACATAATACTATTCCATTGTTGTCTCCCTGTAATATTTTGTTCTCTTTTGCCTCTCTTTTGTATTTTCTCTATTTTACTCTCTGTAACTATATATATAACCGAAAACTCTGTATTATTCTTTAGTTACTATATTTGGCCTGACGAAGCTTGAGCTATGCGAAACCGATTGGCCAAAAATAAAACGTATTCGTGGTTTATAGCAAAGCGTTTGTTTTTATTTAATTATTAAATAAGTAAATCTATACCTATATCTTCAATCTGTTGAATAAAAATTAATGTTTCTCATACCCGATTTCACGGAACATGCGAATTTTCAACGAAAATACATTTCTTGGTGATAATAAGCATGGTCAGAAAAATTCAATACCGTTTACAAAGAAATGTTCCCGGAACAAAGTAGCCCATTTAAATTGGTCTCTAGCTGCACAGTACTCGGTGCTCAACGGAACTGCACATCGCCGTCTGTGTTTGTTTTCCGTTTTCCTAGGGAGCGTCTCCCGCTTCCGTTCTGAATACGTTTGCCAACTTATTCCACCATTTTGTGGACATTGGTGAAATAACTACACCGGATATGTTGAGGTATGATTGTTTGTTTTTTACCACTGGGATGACACCGCCCCGTTAACACGATGAAAAATTATAAATATTTATATTACCGTGTATTATGTACGTGGTTATTTGTTGATATAAAAACTGCATTTCTCGTCGTTTTCCAAAAGCCCACACAGTGGAAAAATTGAAATTTTGTAAATTGCACGTGTAGTCGGATGAATAGACAGACTCCATGGTCGAGGGGTAAGGCTTTTGACTACGAATCCCGAGGTCGCGGGTTCAAATCCCGGCGTGCGCAAGTAAATTTCATTTAATTGAATTTCTGTTTAATTGAAGATACTCTCAGTATCGCCCAGGTGAAATATCACTATTCAGAATAGAGAAATTGCTTGAAATGACTTTAGCCGTGTTTTGTGACCAAATCTGAATAGCCAGGTTCCTCTTTCCCATCTCTCAGTAAACCCCAGACGGTTGGGAGCAGTTGAAACTCTTGTGCGGTATTCACACAAAAAAGAAGAAAAAAAGGATACTTTGTTATCGAGCTAGTAGAATTTTACTGTTGAGTCTCGTTTGTAAAATTGAAATACTGTAAAAACATGTTTCACAATTAACAATTGTTTATTTTTTTTAATTTTCCTTCTTGACATCATTTAACAAGACACTTGGGATATTAATTTTGGAAAGTTTTGGAAAAGAGGTAAGAATAATATCAACACTCATTTTATTTTAATTTTTATTATTTTATTTTCTAATTAAATACTATTTAAGATACAATTATTTTTATCATATCATATTGATAAGAATAAGTATGTTACAATAGTTTCTCATATTCACAGTCCTTCTCCACAGGGATTCCTGTCCAGAGGCGGACTGTAGGTTGGTATTATTGATCCGTATGTTTCATAATGTTTGTGATGTTCTCTAGTTCACGTTTACTTAGCCATATTTTGAAGGTGTTTGTGAACTTTTGTATTTCCGAATTCAGTGGCGTGCGCATAGTTTGTAATCAGGGCAGGAAGTAGAAAAAATAGGAAAATAATTGAAATTTAATAAATATTAATTCCCCGGACAACACCACTTTTGCAAGTTTTCTCTAAAAGTGGTCAGGATTACCGAAGATTATATATTTATTATTATATTTATGCATATAAAATTTCCATTTTTTTCAACTAAATAAACACAGAGAATATTAAAAAAAAAGCCAACATAATTATTTCTTTAGTAATGTTGTCATTAATAAATGTACCAACAGATGGCACTGATTGCTACATTTAATGGCATTGCCGAAAATCACTGCTTTTTAAAAACTAACAACACAAGCGAGTTGTACCTTGACGCGCATTGCGCACACACGTACGTTTAAGTGTATAGAATAGATTCAACATTTGAATATGATGTGTATGTCGCGGTGCATAATTAGTTCCCTCCTTTGACACGGTACAGTGGTACGGTTGATGCGGTGTGTTTCGCGGTTGGCAGTTTATCCGTATTTTTGAAAGCGATGATTGTTCTCTTGCAATAATTTTAATATTGATTTTATCTCGATTTAGGTAGGGTAGGCAGTGCTTATGTCCCTCTGTCAGAATATAATAATAATTATGTAATGACGATTATGTTAATTGTTTACATACGTACACAAAATACATTAAAAAAAATTTTAAGCAAAGAGCTGATATTCATTTTCCTGCTTTGATCTATTTTCATATATCCTGTTCTAGATCCTCACCTCACTGCCATACCTACATCACTGTCAGAATCAGGAAAAACATTATATATAAGTCATACAATAAAAAAAACTATCTTTGGCTGTATTTGCTTAATTAGATTAGTTTCTTGCATCCTTCACAGCCCTTTATCTGCCTTGTAAAGTTATTCTGCCATAGCGAGCGTCTGTTTGCTGTTATCCAGCGCGAGCGACTCTACCTACTTTTATACTCTGCTCTAAAGTACTAGTTTGTTTTGCCTTTTGCCTGCTAATGAGGTTTCCTTTACCGACTTCCGTTGCTGCGGAAGTGCATCCATTATTTCCACTTCAATTTTCACTTGGTCCGCGGGGAGCGATTATTGTACAGGTAGGGAGGTACACATGGAATCTCCGTTCCCGCTACTTCAGCCGCTATTAGTGTATCAACAGTTAATTAACTTGGCCGCTAGCAGTTAAAAACGCTCGGTTTCAAACAAACCCCCTTGTGTGAATTCAATAGTTTTTTAGATTTTGAATTAATTAACCCTAGCGTAATTAAACATTTCAGGTGTGCGGTGGAAGCCTGCGGGCGAGGTTAAAAGGAACTGAGGAGTATTTTATCCATGCATAAAAATACATTCCTGCTTGAAGCGTGTTTCTACCTGGGTTTTACACTATTCAATTAAAATGTGTAAACTGGCAATGTTTATATTTTTATGGAATTACCGGCATCTGTCTTTCCTTCTACATTTAATCCGGGCCTCTTATAAGACCCGCGTTAATAAATCCCTTACAGCCTCTTTCTCGACCCGTCTCACAATGTTGCCAAACTGGGTGGCGATATAGTTTTCTTTGACTGTGCTGTGCAGACAGGAGCGTTCTTGTAAGGTGTCAGAAAAAATGTATACATATATACAGATAAAACGGTGGTATTCAGGCCCCATGGTGGCAATTTGGCCACCCCAGCGATTTTCGTACTTAAGGCGATGCAATGGCAAGTAATGCAAAATCATGTGTTTTCGGTTTAAAGAATTTGATGGCCTAGAAATATCGTAGATGATTTAATTAAATACTGCAAGTAGAACACACCTTGGCCTTTCGTTTAACTGGGCATTTTTTTGGTATGTTTTTTTATAAGCCTGGAAAAAAATAAAGTATCAGACATAAAAAAAATGATTAAAGCGCAAACTCTCCTACTTACGAACGCCTTTTCCGATATTGCCGTATTTTTCATGGTGGTAAATTAAGTTTTTTAGAATATGAAAAATAAAAAAAATAAAAATTTGTAATTATGTCTGAGCTTTACAGAATAGAATAAAACACGCATTTTGGTGATGGTTTTTTTTGCGTAAATCGAAACATGCGGCCGATGTTAAGCGGGAATCTCAACCTTGTCGCCACCTGCATAAGGAGCGCGTAATTTCGTTGGAATTTTAGCTGGTGGATCGCTTTAAGCGATCTAATATGCCCCATTCACGGGCGAACGATCCGCCGGATCGGTTTGTCAGCACGAGATTGCCAACTTATTCGCTCGTATACCTATGGAACCGTCGAACATGCTTGGCACGGGTCCGGGTGTGGAATGAACATCGAGCCCCGAGTCGACCAGCACTCCGGCCGCCCCACACGATCGGTGTGCCCAGTACTAACTGAAGCCACGGCGTCGAAAAGCTCGATCATTTGACCATCCTTTTCCTTAATCAACATTATTATTCGATCCATTCCCACATGTTCTCTTTAAAAACGGTGAATTAGTCGAATATGAGTGGGGGCGGCTTCAAATCTAATAAATATATTGTTTTATTTATTTTTGTTGAATGATATGTTTTGTTTGTATAACGTAGTGTCAAAACTTAATAAGTGAATGATAATTCTCACACTTTTTATTCACTTAACATTTGGCGCCATGACTCATCTATAATAATATCGTTTTATAATAAATAATTATATTTCGATAATTTGTATAGCGTCGTTTTGTGAAAAATCACCCGAAGGCGCTGTGCTGAATAAATATTTTTCCATGGCTCTATTTTATTACAATTTTTTATATGAGTACCGAATAAGCGCCCTAACTGCTCCCAAACGTCTGGAGCCATTGAGACTATGGCATCCCAAAATGGGGTATGTTCAATGTTATAATGCTGAAGGTAGTACCAAAAGGAAGGAGATCGGGAAGAGGATGATAGGGGAGCACTTGGATATTCGGATCTGATTACAAAACACGGCTAAAGCCATTTGAAGCGACGTTTTTCACAATAGTAGTCTTTTACCAGGGCGACACTGAAAGTATCTACCACTCTGGAACGTGCAGCAAATATACTACATTATTTTTAATTAATAGATAACTAACTAACCATAACGCCGTTTTCGGAGAGGACGGACCGCCAAACAACTCAGCCTCGGTACACACTACTTGCTTTATTTACATTCATACATCATCTCATATACCCTTCAGTTATTCTGACTCTTGACTCTTCTGGTTCCGATTCAAGTAATTGCTTCACTTGATCGTGTCATGTCTTTCTTGGGTGTATCCCACTTCTTCTACCATTCGCATTCACGTCATCTTATTACTGCAAATACTCATATTTTTCTCAGGACTACAAGAATAACGTCAAATAAGTCAGGTTCTATGTCTAGGATTCACGTGTAGAGCCGTCCGATGCACACCGTAGTCCGTGAACGACTGAGCACCGAATGGTCACAGGCGATCTGGTTGGGGCTCGTGCTCGTTATGTGAATGGGGAGCATTAGAACTCTAATATGTATAAATTAGGTTATTCTACGCGGCGCATTGTCGCAGGGTAAGTTTGGGGTGGACTGCGCATGAATAGAACTAGTATTGGCACAATCTGTCAATCACACGAGGAACGAAAGTTTTTCGCTCTAACAAAAAAAAACATTTCAATGAAATTGAGAACATTTGGAGGTTGTATATATATACTGAAAAAGGAACGTGATATTGGTATTTGCAAGTAAGGTTACATAATTCAAACTATTGAAAATTCTATGTCAAATTTTTGTTTTTTAACGGACACGTTGTAAAAATGATTTTGTGATTTTTGCAAAAAAATTACTTTACTAAAAATTGTATGCTATTTTCAGACAAGATACCAGCTGCTTAATAAAATTATTGAGGTAGATAATATTAACAAACTCAAATGAAACATAAAATAGAAAAGGTATCAGTCGCATCTGGGAATCGAACCCAGTACCTCTCTCATACCAGAACAACGCTCTAACCACTGAGCTAATAAGACCTGCTTATTTTACGTAATTTGTATCAATATCATACTTCAAATTTAAGACTGACCAATATTATCCTCCACAAATTCCCATATTATTGGTTGCTATCTTTTTGTATGATTACAAAGTCCTACAAAAAGATAGCAGCAAATAATTCAATGGTTATACTCTGTCTGTCTGACCTTGAGAGATTCTCAGATATCGCCAGTGTACTGTCTTGCCGACAGTGCCATCTATGTGAAACAGTCGAAACTAAAATATTACAAAAATAAAATAAATTATAAATTACAGTTAAGAAAAGCCAAATTATCGGAAATAAAATAATAGCAGATATTTCTTTGACATTGATGGATTGAGAAGTTTTGAAGGTAGTATCCGAAATAATTGGGTAAATAATTAAATCATCCCACTAATTGTTGTATTTGGTAGAATACTCGTAGCTCATCTTCCACCAGCACACGTTAATAGTGGTCTATACTTTAGTTTAATCCAGTCCCACCTACATTACCTAATAGAAATATGGGGATACACATAAATTACATACTCGAACGTATTGCAAATTATATAGAATAAAGTTTTAAAAAAACTTTTCAATTATAACCCACATTGACACCCCCACAAAATAGCTATACCAAGAAATGAACTTGCTGAACATCAGAAAACTGTACGAATATCATGTATCCCTATTAATCTACAAAACACCAAATGAACTTATACACACTAACACAGCATTTATAAAAACATCACGAATACACGAACACTACACAAGACAATATAATAAATTGTACACGAATACAGTAAATACTGATAGGAGTAAAAGAAACATAGGCCACGAGGGTGTACATATACGAGTATAAATACGAGTATACACAATCTCCTTTCCGATAGCCTGGAAACGGAGAATCGAGTGAGAACATTTAAAAAAAAACTGTTCAATCCCAAAATAAGTGAGCAAAATAACAATGTATAATAGGAATAATGTGTTTTATAGGAATAACATATAAGGTGTATAAATAATATAATGTTATATTAAAGGTATTATTTTAGATTACATACTGACTCTATCTCAAAATACAATATATGGTATAAAGAAAAATCGCCAAAAAAGTCTGTAAGAAGATACACCAATGCAGAATCCCGTAAAACTATATATATATATAATGCCATTATCTATACATATAAAAATCAATGTAAGTTTGTTTGTTTGTCCTCGAAGTTCTCGAAAATCACAGGACCGGTTTTTTTTTACAGTAACTCCACACAGGAGACCCTGAGGGAAATAATTTC
Organism: Halesus radiatus; assembly: GCA_022606495.2. Classification (NCBI taxonomy): domain Eukaryota; kingdom Metazoa; phylum Arthropoda; class Insecta; order Trichoptera; family Limnephilidae; genus Halesus; species Halesus radiatus. The sequence continues at coordinate 23,022 of JAHDVE020010878.1, forward strand.
CCTCAAGGCCTACATCATCTTTGGGAATGCTATGTGGAGGGTCTTTTAGAGGATAGGAAGGAGTGAACTTGGGTTTTGAAGAGACCCATTTTATAGCATGGAGGAAACACAGTGGCCGGCAGATCATTCCACAGCCGAGCTGTTGAACACAAGAACGAATCGTAGAAGCGACCCGTTCTCATGTGACAAATGTCAACCGTGTGCAAATGTTGGGCGCGCGTTTGGCGTGTTTCCCGACTATGCACCGGTGCCAAAGGGATCAATGACGCTAGTTCCTCGGAGTATCTTTCATTAAAATACCGGTAAAACATGGACAAGAAGTTTCGTTGAAAATAGCACAGTTTGTTTTTATTAGTGCCGGGAAGGTTTAGAAAGTAGTTTGAATGAAATTCAATATGTAAAAGTATTGTTATAACGTTTTAAAATTAGTATGAAAAATATTGAACCCGCCATGTTTTATTTAGGTTAGCCCATAGATATAACACTCTGGTTAGCCACAGATTGCATATTCAAAACGAGAAGGTTTTTTTAGGTAGAATATTTTTAAAATGGAAAACACGAGTAGGTACCTAATTAAGAACCTTATGATTTAGATATATTTTGAAAAAAATAAACGTTTCGAATGAAATAAGACATTCAAATGAATGTTTCTTTATTTGGAGATACTTTCGCTTTCAAATCAATTATTGTACCCGAGCAAGGCCGGGTACACATCAGCTAGTTGTTCATGATATTAATTATTGCAGCAGTACTTCGTTCATGACAGAGGAGGAGCATTTGAACTAACAGTTTTGCAAAACAAAGCCATCAAATTAATTTTAAGACGAAACAAATATTGCAAAGTTAAAAAAAATGGTAATGGATCTAATCACATTGTCTTTTAAGCGAATTGTTTGCTTGAATGTAACAATTTTTCCATTTAAATTTGTTAACGGAGAACAAAATTTTGAATTCTTTGAGATAAATAAATAAATATCAACACAGCATAATCACTTTCCAAGAAGAATAAATTAAATAAGACTTCGCTTCCGAAGGACAACAAAATCGCAAAACTCATTACTAAATAGAGCCGTGAAGATATTCCAAGAAATATTGGCCAATATAAAAGTGAATTTTTCATTGTCTTAATTAGTAATTCTTAAATGTATATTGTTACTTAAATTGCAAAAAAAAATTGTGAATAAAACATATTATGTTCGTATTAGAATACATGTAACCAATGTACATACGTTTTTATTTTAAGTTAACTAACTAACTAACTAACCATCACGCCGTTTTCCCGCAGGGGTAGGCAGAGAGGACGGACCGCCAAACAACTCGATCTTGGCACACATTTCTTGCTTCATTCACATTCATACAACGCCTCATACATTCTCTTCTGTTATTCCGACTTCTGACATAACTCGACTCAAGTATTTGATTCACTTGGTCGTGCCATATTTTCCTCGGACGTCCCCGGCTTCTTCTTCTATTTACATTCGCTTCATATATTCTCCTTACACCCCTTTTTCGTTCATTCGCTCTACATGCCCGAACCATCTAAGCGTCTCTTTCTTAATCTTGCTCACTACGCTTACATCAGCCTTGCATTCTTTACGAATCTCAACATTTTTCACTCGATAATACATGGTTTAACCAGACATTCGTCTCAGAGATCTCATTTCTACAGCATTCAGTCTACTTTCATCCTTCCTCTGCCAGTTCCATGCCTCACTGCCATACATCGGGGTTGGTATCAGCACTCCTTTGTGGACTGCTAGCTTCGCTTCTTTGGACAACTTTTTGTTTGCGCCAACCGCATTCAGTCCTCCGTTAATGGAGTTTCCTGCATTCACCCTTCTTTCAATATCCCTATCAGTCTTTCCATCTCTCGTAAACATACTTCCCAAATACACAAACTCATTGACCTGCTCCAAGTATTCATCATTCACAACTATTTTGCATACTGTTTTCGTACTCTCTCTTTCAAACACCATGACTTTGGACTTATTTACATTCATCATTAGATCATTCTTCATACATACTTCGTTCACCCTAGATAAGTTAAATAAATAAATACGTCTAATTAATATAATTCAATACAATCAATCATCGATATAGTACGCGTCGACGCAACCTACCTCCTGTGGAACTCCAATGCACCAGAATATGCATCCACATTATTATATAGTGATTTCACATGGATTCTCAAAGGTCAAAGTAATAAAGATTCTAGTAGCTACATATTTTATTATAATCTCTTCAAAAGATTGGTATTCACTTTGTGGGGTCATTATTAATAAATTATTTAAAAATATTTTGTATTCACCGCTTCATTAATATACATGTTTCGATGGCGATACTTTCTTCATCAGGAATATATAGAATGCTAAAAAATAATAACGTCTATACTTGATATAAATTAAAAATCAAATATTTAATTAAAATAAAACAATAACCTTGTTTATAACCACGAGATTCATTTACTTTTATTAGGACCGACCGGTTTCGCTTAACACAAGTATCATCAGGGTACAAAATTAAACTTTGTTGAAACCGGTCGGTCCTCATAAAATTAAATAAATCTCGTGGTTTTAAAAAAAGTTATTGTTTTATTTTCATTAAATATGTCTAACCACAAAGAGACCTGCATTTTACCAAAAAAAAAATCATTTTTTTAGAATAGCCGTCTCTTGAGTTTATTTATTTATTTATCTCGGGAATGCTGGGTATATGCAGCCTAAGTTCCAGAAGGGATGTTGCATTACTACTGATGGCGTATAAGCTTCTAAACGGTATAATCTCAATACCAGATATTCTGGCTAAAACAGGATTCTATGTCCCGGATAATTTTGCGCGAGGCCGCCAACACAGGCTTTTGATTCTTCCTAGGTGCAGAACTAACTTACCAATAGTGATGCCCTTGGGAAGAAACACTAGGTTAATTAACTGCCTCGCAGGAAATGTGAATATTTTCCACATGTCCTACAACGTATTTAAACGTGAAATATCATCATAGTAAACCTTCATTTGAATTTTTTCTTTTTTGTCTCACTTGTTAACTATTCACTTTTTGTAATTTTTACTTACCTATATTGCAATGTATTGGTTTATACTGTTTTTGCAAATAAATAAATAAATTTCTATATTAATATAAATAATAAACAAAATTACTAATATAAATTTGTCATTTAATGTTTTATAGTATTTTTAATTAACATTTTTGATTAGTTACTTACCTACTTTAATCAATTTTTGTTTATGTTTATAATTTGTCTATTCTAACAATATTGTGTTCTATGGTTATCACTTGTCCATACTTGACATAATTATTTTTTAGTATTCTATATATTCCTGATGAAGAAAACATTGATTTAAAAACATGTAGATATGTCTATATATAATTAAAGTGGTGAATACAAAATAATTTTAAATTGAATTGAAACATATTTTATTTTTTATTCTTTCGTCTCTTTTCTATTTTTTTATTGCAGTAATAAACATTTAAGTGCAGCCATTGAAAAGTTAACCAGTCTATTTTGTAATTTTAAATAAAGGTTAAATGAACTTAGATTTTAAACGTGACGTGGAAAACATAAATTATCAATTTTTTTATAAGGTTTCCAAAAAATGTGACGGTTTAAAGATATCTGTGGGACGGATAGAGAAGTGGGATTATGATCAATTAAAATTACATAGACAAATAGATAAATCAATACACCTTTAAATGGAGCTTTGTTTTGCTTTATTTATATTAGTTGCATAAATGAGGACCAGAGAGCCTTATTTTATTGCCCCGCGTCGCATTCAGTATTGATTCCATTGAAGTAAACTGCATTTTCAACTTGAAGAAATGCCAATTTTGCAAAAACAATGGTTTTTATTTCATTTCGGAGAGAGAACATATAACTTTTCATCATTAGAATATTGGGGAGTAGTTCACTGATATTATCATAACCGAAATGTTTAAAACCATGTTTTTAAGCTAAATCGACAGTAATATTATAACTACTCACTATAGAGACTTTAGGAATATTTCAAAACTAAAATTATTACACTCTGCCTCAGTTCATAGTCCAGTCGAATATAATTCATCTATATGGTCCCCTCATTATAAAATTCATTCCGACTCCATTGAAAAAATTCAACATAAATTTCTAAGATATGTTAACTATAAACTCGGTTTACCTATTGAAACTATAAATTTCAATCACTTCATGAAAGAACTAAAATTATTAAAACTATCAGATAGAAGAATTGTTTCTGATTTAACTTTTATTTTCAAAATTGTAAATGGTTTTATAGACAACCCTGATATAGTCAGCTTAATTACATTTAATATTCTAACTAGAACTACCCGATCTAAAATTTTGTTTAACTGTCACAATAACTTCAGAACTGAGTCTTTCAAATATTCATTGGTACCTCGACTTCACACAGTAGGTAATACATATTCAGATATAGTGGACATTTTCAACTTCTCTGAATACAAATACAGACAAACGAGTATTGCATACATCCAGTTCAAGCTCTGCTGGATGATATTTAAGTCACTTAACGGAATGGCTCCGGCTTACTTATCAGAACTGTGTATTCCCGAAAATACCAACTCACGGCAGTCCACCCTTAGGTCAGCAGCGTCATCAGCTATCGGCAGGTTGAAGGAACCAAAGCGCGCACCTAATACTAAGTTCGGTGATCGTGCTTTCGGAGTGTCAGGACCTAAAGCCTAGAATGAACTGCCGCATGACTTAAGAATTATCAAAGACTCGACAGAATTCAGAACTATACTTAAAACACATCTTTTCAGACAATCGGATCCATAAATTGAAAAAATTCACATGTTAATTGCTTAGCTAGGTTAGCCAGTTAGTACTTATCTAAGGTCATTAAATAAATAAATAAAAACAAAATAATAAAATAAAATTAAAAATTCACGCATCGGTGCGCAAATGCGTCCACAGCCCGCAACACTGTAAATAAACAAAGTGTAAAATAAATAAAAAAAACTTCCACCAATTATATAATAAATGTAACATCAATAGAAAAGGACAAACAAATAACCATGTAAAACTATCATCTCTATAAGTAAATTTTTCTAAAACTGTGTTAATCTGAAGCGACCTGCCAGGTAAGTATGTTTTTCTGTATCTGTTTGTACATAGTTACTTAAGAAATATTTGTACAGCGCCCTTGAGGTGATTTTTCACAAAAACGGCGCTATACAAATCATCCAACTATCATTATTATTATTATCCTCTATAATTATTAATATTTGTGTCTAGAGTATAAGTAACAGTGAATGTGAGGTATGTTTTGATTTTTTGCCTCTGAACTTATTACTTAGAATGGTACATACTCGTACACTATGTTATTCCTCTATTTGTTCGATTTATTATCTTCGAACCTACTGCGATGTGTTTTGAATCTCTCTATTTTAACTAACTTTATATAATAATAATAATACTTGGATTACTTCTATAGCGCCGTTTTCGTGAGAAAATCACCTCAAGGGCATATAGGGCGTATATTATACAATAAATAATTTAAGTCTTTAATAAGTTCAGATTCAAAAAGGTTACGTGTCAATCAATATCATTCTCATTTCAAAGGAAATTGACATTTAACCACATTCCCATGTTGTAGTTGCATTTCAACTTCGCTCGCAAGGATTGCGTCGGAAACAAAGAAAAACTTGCATGGAAATAATTGTTTCATTGCACAAGAGAGAGAAAATTGATTTAACCTTTCAGTTGCCAAGAGGGTTAGTCAAAATTTCTAAATTACTATCCTCCGTGTATTATTTTAAATAGATACGTAAGAGTTTTTGATTTTATTTGTATGTCTTCAAATCCTAATAATACAAAATCATATGGCAATATAACAATAAGTGCTAGATTAAAGCAGAAAAAAATATTTTTGAATCTACAGGCATCATTGCTTGGATAAATAATATTTTTTGCGCGATGGAACTCATCTCGCAGCTATACGTTTCCGCCATTAAATTCATATAGCGGTGGGTGATATGCTCGATCTCACTCGCTTGCGCTATTACCAAATCTACGAGAAGGGAAAAATAATTGGTCGCTGGACCGTCAGCAGGTAGCAAATGTTCTTACGAGCGTAAATTCAGTAGATCCCTAGTCGCCGGCGGGCTAGCCAGAGGCCACGTTCGTTTTTTATACATTCAATCATATTATAAATATGTAACCCATAAGAAGAATATGCAAACAATTTATGAATAATTATATAAAAAATGGAATTACGATGAGTAAATGCGTGGGGTAAATGAGTCACCCCTTATGGAAACGCTAGTTTTGTTTTGCATTTTGGTTTACCGATTGTGTCAGTTTAATATTTACAAATTTTTCAGTAAATAAAACATCGTTACGTTAGACACAAAGCTGAACATTCTGAAATGAATCCTGATGTACGACATTGTGGCATAAGACTAGCAGGCGAAGGGCGATACACTGAATGCTGTAGAAATGAGATTCCCAAAGCATATATCACAAACGAAGATATAAGAAAATAATGAATTGCTTGGTTGATGAACACATTCAAAAAAGGGATAGTTGTTATGGGATGTATCACTTTATAAAGATAACTCTAATTAGAGAGCCAGAAAGCTAAGCTCCTTCTAATTCAAAAAGTAATAATTTGTCTCCCGGACTTTGAGAGGTTCTCAGATATCGCTAATGTACTGTCTAGCAGACAGCGCCATCTATGTGAAACATTCGAGACTAATATACTACAAGTCTTAACTGTCGGAGCCGGTGGGACTATGACATCCCCAATTAGAGAATGCTGTGAGGCTGAAGGAAGTTAAGAAGGGGAATGAGGGAGGAAAGGGGAATGTGGGGAAGTACCCGAATTTTCAGATCAAGTCACCAAATGCAGCTATAGCCATTTCATCCAACGTTTCGATTTTTTTTATATTTTATTTTTTTATTTTTTTTTTTTGTACCAGCGTAATGCTGAGATTATTTTCCACTTGGTAGATACCGTATTTTGGTATTTTGGATATGTGTGGATTTACGAAGAAAGTTTTGCCTGTAGAATATTTGACACCGCCCGAGTGAATGAAGAAAGTAGTCGGGGATTCCTAAGAAGCCATCAGGTGATTCAAATACTTGAGTCCGTACAACAGAGATTATGTATGAAACGATGTATATATGACCAGGTGTGAATTCTAGTAAACTGGTTTTAATTTGTAGGTGGAAATAACATAATAGTTAAGATTGAATACTGTTACCCCTACCCCTACCCATACTCTATCCCTACTTTACCCCCACCCTACCAATACCCTACCCCCATCCTTTCGCCACATCATTCATGCAATATCTTATTAGCCTTCACACCTCTCGTAAACATAATTCTCAAATACCCATCTCATCCACTTGCTCCAAGTACTGAAAATTTCATCACACATTAAAATAATAAAAAAAGTACCTATAAGTACATTTTTGGAACATGGCACGTAGAACAAAATAAAAGACAATATTCGAAATCGTAGCAGTGAGTCCGAAATTTTAAGGTTTTGCAACTGAACTCAAATGGTCTTCCATTTTTGTTCCCATTATCGATTTTAATACATTTTTTTAATATTTTGCGGCTTTCGGCGACTTAGGAGGTCAAATTTAAGTATACCACATTGTTTCTGTTAAAAATTACGATAATATGTCTTTAATTTGGCCCTGTTAACAATTACAGCGCTGATATAATGCGTAATAATGAAACAAACCAACAAATTTATATATACTAGATTGTTAACGACTGTGCTAATGCAGAGTTGTTTGGCTTTCTATCCACTACGCCTACATTTGCGGAGAAATTGCGTGATACTAACCTAGTCGGTAAGCCAAAAGTAGAAATTATTAATTGGTAAAACACAAATCAGTTTAAAAATTTATTGTTAAGTTCTGCAAGTATTTTAGTTTTTTTGTTATTAATACACCTGTTTCGGCGGTCAAAGCCATTTTCAAACCGTGTATAGGCCACGATTTTATTTACTCCCACCCAATTTTAGTTTGGACGGTGTTTAAAATGATTTATTACCGGTAAAACCGATTTACTTTGAAAATATTTGTGATAATTAAAAAAATCTCTATTTCCTGAGGTATTTAGAAATGAAAGCGTTTTTCCTCAAATAAAGTGTTTTCTTATTAGTTTTATAATAATATGAATTCTATTTACGTCAACGAATTAAATGTTTTTTGGATCTCTCTTTTGGTAATTATTTTAAGGAACTATATTGTGTAGGTCTCGTGTCCGATGGTCCGATCAAAATAGCATTGCAGTCGGCGTGGTCACATTTTAATTCGTATATGCCACTATTATTAAGTTTAACATTTCTACTTTTTAAGTTTTTGAGGCGTGTTCCTATAATATTATTGATTCTAAAAGCTATATTTGAGCCACATTTTGTAATTTTTTTTCCATTTTTATAGACATTGGACTGAGAAATAACAGACTAATAATTTATCTAATTTATTATTATATACATATAATTATATATATATATATTTTTTTTTTTTCTTTCTTTAATATATTTTTCAATGTTTTTTCCCTCGTAGCCATTATTAAACTTGATTGTTTTAATTGTTTCCTTTTCTTTTTCATATGCTTTATTGTCAAAGGAGATGTTAATAAGTCTATGTACCATTGAATGGTAAGTTGATAATTTATGAGACCAATGATGAGTTTAGTATGCATTTATAGTTGTCTGCAAAAGTCTTTTTTTCTAAAATACTTGCATAACTTAAAATTTGTATTATTAAATTTGATTTACTTTAAATTTTACTTCAAACAATAGAGAAAAAAAGCGAAATTTATGCATTTACAGCTACACAAAAAGATTTTCCGTCTAAAATTTAAATGTACGTTCATAGGTAGAAGTTAGAAGTCAGTAATCTTGACTGACTGCTGCTCTTAACTCTAAACTCTCAGTAGTAACTCTAACTTCCTTCTACGGTACGTCAAAGGATTTTACGTTTAAGGCAGTGCTTAAATCTCCAGCCCTCAACTTTGTAACGGCCGCCGCTAGAAAACAGAGATAAAGCAAGTAGTAATATCTGAGAGGCTGGCCTGTTTAATTGCAGTAGAGGGTAGTGGGAGATAAGGGTGAGGTAACCTTTGAGGTTACAAGTAGAACTGATTGTTTTCAAGAAGAGTTGGACGGTGTTTAAGATGGTTTTGGTGAAGAGTTTTCCGACTCACACTTTAATGCGGAGAATTTAAAAGTCAAAGTTTCAATTCAGCCTTTACAATAGTTCCCACCACTGTGAAGGTGGTTGTTTTTGCTGTGTACGCGTTAATTACATAATTTAGAATTTTTCACGCTACAGCCATGTTCTTGCTATAAGCACATTCGTTGTAACCGAGATCCGCTGTAAAAAATGTTTAAAAAAACACAATGAAGTTCTTCATTGCTCACGTAATTTGGAGTACTACTCCATAAATCTTTATTTTGACAGAAATCGTGAATATATAGAACATGTTAGAAGTGATACAAAATAATAATACGAGAATTTTTCTGAAGAATGGTAGAATGTAAAATAGTTTAGTTTTTTTTTAAATCTTCACAATGTAGGGAAGTAGGTATATTATCAGTGGCATTCATTGCTCTATGACTAAAGATAGACTGTGTGTAGTTTTTAATTAAGTATTAAAAATTGATATTTTATTATCATATTCTGCTGATTGTCGGGGCCAACTGAATAGATGGGCGTACAAGTTCCTTACCAAATCCATGAAAAAATGCATTTCGATCAAAAATTTGTCTTATTTTTCTGTTTTAGGTTAATTTATCTATTTGGTTCGTTTTTTTAACAGTAGGCACAGCTTTTCTGTCTATATGGACTGACTATTTGAAGTCCATAAAAAATATTCTGATTAAAAAAAGAAAATTGCAGTATTAATTTCCTCAAGTATTTTGGTTTTATTGTGATAGCTGTTTCGGCGTTACATGACAGCTTATATGCATGATTTTATTTACGCCTACCCGATATTTATTTGTCGAAATATTAAAATGTTATATTAATATTTTCAATATAATCCGATTTACTTCAATTACTTAGAAAATCAATTACGAAATTTGAAATCCTGTCATGTACTTACCAACAAAATCAGTGTTTCCAAATTTAATAATCAGATAATGATGGCAAGCTTGTCTAATTTAATTTAGAATCACCTGCATAATATTGTCAATTGCCATTCGTCATAAAAATTAGTATAAATACATAAAATATGGCAGACACGAAAACAAATTAGATGAATTCCGGCTAAAAAGCGTGAAAAATTACTGCATTTTATTTGTCTTAAGCCGCTTCTACTACGACTGTTTTTTGAAAACATTTACACAAAAAAACAAAACAGGGGCGTTACCGTACACATTTTTGTATTCATACACAATATTTTTGTCTTCCGACACCGATGGAAAACATTCCTCTTTCCTATTTGTTTCATTTTTAATAATCGCCGAAGGATGCGTGTCCTATCTATGCATCCCGTCCAATGGTATTATTCAGAAGGTTGTGTACTGAGCGAAATTATAATATATTTTTATAAGAAATTTGGTTATGTATTTGCAATAATAAAAATTTATTTAAAAGTTATGTGTTCTCTTATTTTGTTTGCTATTTCTAATAGCATTACAACGTTCATATTATAAACTTTTTAAGGTACACATCGTGAGGTAAATATGAATACAAGCACGTCTTTTTCTTACGAGTTTTTATTATTATAAAAAAAAAACTAACATAAAGTCGTACAAAAACTATAATGTTTAAATTAATTAAAATACTTGGTGTTGCTTCGCCGGTGACTGAAATAGTGTTCCTCATTGAAATTAAACTAATTAAGTTTGCAATTGAGTTCGGGTAGAACTTTGTAAACATCATAAAAATAGCTGCCAATAAATAATATGAGATTAAAAATGGAAAATAATATTAACAAATCCTGAATTTGAGATATGATATCGATGAAGATGACACAAATTGAACTTGTCTCATTAGCTAAGTCGGTTGAGCGTTGCCCCGGATAGGCAGAGGACATGGGTTCGAGTCCCAGATGCGACGGAAATATTTTTAGTTTCTGTCCTTCTGTCCGGTTTCATCTTTCATTTAGGTTTCTTAATATTATTTTCTTCAATGATTAATAAAAATGTGTTTTTCATTAATTTTGTGCGTATTAAGAAAGTCGTGCTGATATGCATATTTAATCATCGTGATAAACACATTCATTGACTATATTACAGTGGTTTATACAAAATATTTCGTGTTAATTTCACATTCATTGACATTTATATATTTTTTTTAAATATTTTATTCAAACAATAAATAAAACAATGATATTTTATTCCAACCCATAAAAATTTGTAGCACATTCAAAAGATTCTTTCTTGTTGTTTCCGCAAAATGTTTTAAAACAAAACAAAACATTTTATAACAAAACAAAACATTTTAGCACAAGACGGAATGAAAACAAATGTTTTTGTGTATGGTTTTTTGCGTAATGTTTCGAAAAAACTTTCGCAGGAGACGCGCCTTTACACTTTCGTTTTAACTAACTCGATAAAGGCTGATAATTCTCAAGCATGTGATTTCCTTTGTTTGAAAGTGTATATAACCAATGACCTGCGAACATAAGCCAAGCGCACCTGTCTAATATATTTATAATGGTCTAGAAAAAATAAGCTTTTGTCAAAAAATTCCACCGTTTATTTTCACATATTTATGTTATACATTATATCCACATATTTCTAAAATAGATAATTATTAAGATTAAATAAAACAAACACTTTATTTTATGTCACTCGTTTATTTTTATTTCATCACAAAACCGGTTTCGCTTATCCCAAGCTTCGTCAGGGGAAATTTAAAACTAAATAAAATAGAGTGAGCATGTGGTCTCACCTATTTATAAATAGAGTGAGTATGTGGTCTCACCTATTTATAAATAGAGTGAGTATGTGGTCTCACCTATGCATTCTATGTATTTAGTTTAGTTTTTAATTCTATCTCGACGAAGTTTAGAATAAGCGAAACCGGTCAATTAAAAATATTAAAATAAAAGTGAATTAAAAATAAATAATTTAATTATTATTTTTATAAACAATAATTATTAATCTAAAACACTCATCCAAATTGAAAAAACCTTCCGAGCAAAGATAAATGTCGCCGGCAGGACTCGAACCCGCACCCTTCTAATGTCCGGTCAGATGCTCTGCCGTTGAGCTACGTCGGCTTATCGCAAACCCGCCAAGTTAATCAATATATACTAGTGTTTCATTCAATAATTACTGTTTTTTTTATTATTTTTCACCTGTAAACAACCAACTTTATTAGTATGAGAAAGGCTTGTAACGGCTAAATCCCTCAAATAGATGGCGTCGAGACAAATTATGTCAACATTTTATTGGTGAAATTGCTTTGACTTGTCAAATATTTATTAATTGATAAACTAAAGTTCTTAAAAACTTAAGACAAGATTTTTTGTGCATAGCGCAAAGGGTAACAATTATTATTTTTATAAACAATAATTATTAATCTAAAACACTCATCCAAATTGAAAAAACCTTCCGAGCAAAGATAAATGTCGCCGGCGGGACTCGAACCCGCACCCTTCTAATGTCCGGTCAGATGCTCTACCGTTGAGCTACGTCGGCTTATCGCAAACCCGCCAAGTTAATCAATATATACTAGTGTTCCATTCAATAATTACTGTTTTTATTATATTTTTCACCTGTAAATTATTCTGTATTTTTTGATTAACTTGGCGGGTTTGCGATAAGCCGACGTAGCTCAACGGTAGAGCATCTGACCGGACATTAGAAGGGTGCGGGTTCGAGTCCTGCCGGCGACATTTATCTTTGCTCGGAAGGTTTTTTCAATTTGAATGAGTGTTTTAGATTAATAATTATTGTTTATAAAAATAATAATTGTTACCCTTTGCGCTATGCACAAAAATCTTGTCTTAAGTTTTTAAGAACTTTAGTTTATCAATTAATAAATAATTTAATGTTTAAAATCAATTTTTCAATGACTAGCCGAAGTAATAATAATAATAATAATACTTGCATGACTTGCATAGCGCCGTTTTTGTGAAAAATCACCTCAAGGGCGCTGCTGTACAATTACTATTTGCTAGGGTTTATCTTATTATGTACAAACAAATACAGAAACATGCTTACCTGGTAGGTCAAGCCAGATTAAAACGTTAAATTAAAAAGTTTTTATTTGAGAAGACATGATTTTGCACGCACGTGATATATTTGCTTTTGAGATTTTCGATAATAACTACTTAGTTATTTAAAATGTCGCGGACTATGACAATTTCGAAATTTGTTGTTAATTACTTTAGGTAGGTACTAATGGATAGCTTCGCCATGTTCGCCAAGATATGGTATGTAACCCGGCATATAATATGGTCGTTTCCCGGGGTTATGAATGGTTTAGAGGAAATCTTTAAGGTTGATATTTTACCCCTACCCCTATCTTATCTTCAAAAATGTAATCAATGAGTCCCAAAATCATGCTTTAAAGGTCGGGAAAGGAGGGAGGGGCGGTATTTCGAAATCTTATGTAGAAAGTGATCTTTCTCTTGTTTCGAAAGTCAAGTGTGCAAAATTTCTTTGCTCGGTATAAAACTGTAGATTTTTATACAAAACAAACAAACACCCCCCGCCGGGGACGATCTTTTTTATATGATAAAAAACATATGTCAAAACACAAAGTAATTGCTTTTAACGAAAAGAAAAGATTAAGCGAATGAATGGTTGTCTCGTCCTTCTTCGTTCCTCAAGACTCACCTTGTAAAATTGTGACCAATAATTATGCTCTATCAACCCACGGTTAAGGCGTTCAAAATATAATGTAATTGGAGAAAATAAATTTAAAATTTGAACATTGAAATCGAAATAAAAAAATATTTATGTTATTGGAGCATAGCTTCATATTAGATTTTAGGCGATAACTACTTAAATCTTCGATTGAATCTTTCATTTCGCAATATTTTTTACTTGAATTTAACCGCTAGTATTTTTTATTCCTTTATTTATTAATTATTTTTTATTAATATTGCAATACTGTAATATTACAAAACCAATTGATATTACTTTGGCAACGGGTTCTTTGTAAAAGTTGTTACATAACGCAAATACCCTATAAATACTAGCCACTCGTTAGGTTAGCACCCCTAGCGACAAAAGGAGACATCACTCTTACGCGGCCCCCGGTTCCGCCCGCGCGCTCTCAACGCGACACTCTCTCTGTGGACTCGGCCTTGACAACATCCTCCCCGAAGTGCACCATCCACCATGGACCTGGCAATGGATTATTACCCGGACACACGACCGACGACCGCCATTCCCAACCGTGAGCTGTATCTTGGTTATCCCCATTTCACTGTGTTGTAATTCTATTTCAAGTCACATTTAACAATGCCGTTCGTAGAGTATTTCAGAGAGAATCATAGATTACCCGTAACATTATTGGTAATATGTAGGTTAGCCTGTTCCCCTTGTGTAATCTTACTATGTCTGTGCCCTTTTTACCGAGTAAACCACTGATTTCTGAAAGCATCTGAGTGTTTTAATTGATAAAGTCTCGAGTCACAATCCCCAATTATAAGACTGCCTGTCGATTCACGATCCTGAAGAAGAGCTCCGAGGCCTGCCGATGATGAGCTAGTCGTAGGTCCCGAGCCGAGCTCCCTGGAAGAAAACCTCTCTCAGGGTAAACACACACACACACACACACACACACACACACTGTCTCCCGCAAATTCACCTTCCCAACCTTCCTCCACACCTTCTCCCGCATTCCCGCATTCCCCGTACAAATCCTATCATTACACTGACAAATACATATCATTACACTGGCTTCCCAACGTCGGTGCTTTCTTTGGGAATTGGAACAGACTCCATAAATTAAACTTGCCGCAATTATTCTCGTCGCAAACATAGTTCCTGCTCATAGGATGCTTTCAGAATTGGTATAAATATCTCTTATTGTATTATATCTTCTCCCTGTAAATTTGTTCCCACAGCAATTTTCCTAGAATCATTTCTAACCATGTTCAAAAAACCGTTAAAAAACGCGCCAGATTGTTCTAGAAACAATTTCGAGACGCTTGACTGAAACCGTTAAAAGACGCGCCAAAACGTTTTAGAACATTTCATATCACGTGACGCAACAATCGCATCGGGAACGTTCGACGAAGCGCGGCAGAATTCTGGAATATTCGGCCGAATTCTTTTTTCAACCAGACTCGTTTGAAGTTCGTTTAAACAATCTCCAGACGCGGCGCGTCGTATCAATGTCAAGTTGGCAAGATTGAATCTATACCAACTTGCAAATTAACAGAATAGGCAACTTTACAGTCCCTCTTTTATTTTTCTCAAGTTGCCTAGATCAAGTCAGCTGATTTTTGACAGTTCCATAAACAAACAACTCACGCCGTCCCTTACGTTGCTATCGGCTTTGCAACAATTAAGTTATTTTCGATAAATAAGATCGCAAACACACCATTAAGTCCTTTTGTCCAGTAAACAACAGGTACAACTAATTTACAACAAGGATTACCTACTTCCATTTCCTCAAATAATTCTCGCAAATATGTAACATTGTGTTTACATATTGTATTGATACTTTATTAAGTGATTTAAAACCCTCTGACAGTGACTTAATAATAATAAAATAAGCCAAAGACAATTAAATCAAGTGATACTTTAAATTTATAAGTTAAAACTATTACGCCAGTGTTTCTAAGATAATAAACTTCAAATAATTAATGACGAATTTTTATCTCTTTTCGAGTTCCTCTTTTTTTAAAAAACAATAAACAAGGAAGTGATTGTCAATTACCGGTTCCCTAAATCCAATTACGGGCCTAGTGTCAATTAACCTCAAGTTTCAACAAGTGTAAAGTGATTTTTTTTTTTTTTTTAAATTACCGTTTTCTAAACTAGAATCTTGGCAAATTTTTCAAGTTTTAAGTAAAAGTTACAAAAGTGAATAGTGAAATTTAAAATATCATCCCCCTAAACAAATCCCTGGCCAATTTTTGTTAAATTTCAAACACTTAGAAAAATCAGAGGTTCTCAACTTTTTTTCTAAGTCTCAAATTTTTTTTTTTTCTTCTCTCTCCTTTTTTAAATTTTAATTTTCAAAATGGAAACCACACCTGCCTTGGGTATCATCGCCAACATTCACCAATCAAACAAAGACACAATTCTTCAAGCATTGCGCGACAGAAACCTGTCTCCACAAAACAAAACTAAGAAAGCTCTAATAAAATACGCACAGCTTTTCAACACAAAATACATCAAGGCCCAGCCCTTCAATTCCATGCAGCCCGGTGAAGGAGAAATCATTCCTCAAGAATACAAGAATACCATCTCGGTCACAGAGGAATTAAATATAAACTACGACCAATTTCATCATAATGGAAAGTCAACCACTCCACACTTACAAACCTCTGTCTACCCTCGAAGATTACGTTTGGAAACTGGACTGAGAAGAATCTCACATTCAGTATATGCTCCATCTGACATTTATGTCAAATACAACATGAAGGACATCCGCAAACCTGGAAATATGGAAACAATAGAAACCATATCCCATATTGACTCATCCATACCCTGTTGGCAAAATCAACAATTGCCACATGTTGCGAATGTCGCAGAAACATTCACTATTTAATATGTAAGAAAACCTTGCATTTTTGAAAGTTACATTAGTGTCAGGTGTAATACTTTCCTCTTGTAACATAATTGTATATAATCAATCGTCTGTTTTGTTTTTTCAATCTCTGTTTTTCACTCCTCATCTTCACTCACGTCGGACATTTTTTTTCTCCTTTTTTGAAACTGATCACTTCAAAATAAGGAAATCACCTTTGTTGTCGGTAATTATTTCTGGGAAACGTACCCAGAGGTGTTACCCTACCCTCTCACTTTAACAACGTTTCCGTCCCATCATGTCATGTGTAAATATTCAATTCATCTCTGTGTTTTGTCTTTTCTTGTGCACCCTTTTGTCATTTTTGTTTGTTCAAATATCTCACTCCTCGAGAATACATACGTACAAAAGTCATTGACTTTTGTTACGCACCCAATTACAGTAATCAAACTCTGGTTAGGATTTTCAGTCAAATGCAAGTATAAATTCCCGCTGTGGTATCAACATTCTGACTCGAAAATCACACCTGTTGAACGAAAGTTATAACGGGTAAATGTTTTGTTTTTTCAATTTTTCCAAAATTGAATGGCGCTCACCCTAATTGCTCTTTTAATTTTCCCATTTTTCAGAACTCGACACTGACACGTCAATTCTGAAAAACGTCATTGGCATAATGAACAATCTTAAGATCGGTTCCCCTCACTAATGACAATTACTTTGTATAACTATCGCCTCGTTATTCCAAGTATGTAAAACCTAAAGTGGTCTTGAATAAGCCATGGTGATATGTTTCTTGTTAGGTTCATGTCTTGTATTGTCCCTAATTCATTTTGTGCTGCGTAAACTTAGCCCTATAACTAAGTCATCACAGTAACTCTCTGGCAAAAGAGTAAGTAAAACCAATTCGGTCTCTTCTGCAAAATACCTTGCTCTGTGTAAGTAAATATTTTACCATCACGTTGCTCCCCTCGTTACAATTAGAGTTTTTTAAAACCATTTAGGTCTCTTTTGTACTTGTTTTTGTATTATTTAAAATGTACATTTTACGCCGTGTTAAGGACTGTTAATTCAATCATTAAATATATGGTATTAATGTTAACCTCGCCGTCTGTATTGAAATGGGTACCTTTGGAACGTAATTGTTGTATTACATGATACGTGTGAACGTTAAAATATCTACCATGATACGAGGAGTCGTCATAATCACTCTTGTTGTCAACTATGTTGACATTTAGGTAAATTTGTTTCATTAAATTGTCATAAATTCCTAATTTTTTTTACCGTCTTTTCAATACTGGGCACCCTTGCAAATCGTTCAATTTTGCGCGATACGTGGAGACGTAATAAAACTCACCATGATACGTGGAGACGTAATAAAACTCACCATGATACGTGGAGACGTAATAAAACTCACCATGATACGTGAAGACGTTATAAAACTCACCATGATACGTGAAGACGTTATAAAACTCACCGTGATTCGTGCGAACGACATAATATCTTTTGGCTTTTCTTGAAATAAAGTTTGCCACATTTGTTGTCTATCGAACTAAATGTTTGATATTTTGTGATACTTGTATAAAACTTGTAACTCGTTGTCTAGGAAACGATTAAGAAAACTCCTAGGTTTGTGAAATTTGAACAAGGGTCTGTCATTTTCCCACAAACGTGTAGAAGATTAAAACGACCCCTAGCCTTTCGCCTAATACACGCGAAAGACTAGTTCTGTATAACTGTGTATGCTGTAATCATCATTCATTTGTACAAATGTAATGAGTCCAGAACCCTGTTGTTTACTTTCCTTCATTCTCCCCAAGAGATTGAACCTGGACTCTAGCCAGATCACAGCAGATTTCTGTACTCAATTTCCTTGTCACCCAAGTGAAATAAATGATTCATGTATTTGGAAATTGTACGTTACGCTCTCAGCATAACGTCTGTCAAATAGGTCAAACCTCATCCATGAATTATTTTCCCAACTCCACCCTCAAATATCTTACCTTGATAGTAATATATTGTCACCGCCTCAGCGATTACATTGACCACAAAGGGTCAATTGCTTTCAAGTAAGATATGTGTAATTATGTACAAACCTCAGTTCTTGTATCAGTGGATATGTATTCAGTGCTACTGCACTGAATGGACTATATATTGTCACCTTTGATGCTGAATACTGGTATTTGTATATAATTTAAGACTCTCAGCTCAGTTGTTTATTTCCTTTTTGTTCGTTCTCTCTCTCTCTGGAATGCTCTAAACGCGGTTAACCTACGTTCTTTTCTCTCTTACAACACACTTGTTTCTCTCCAAACTTTTGCATCATTGGTCTACCAGGCAGGTAAACTTCAAGAATTTTGTTTTAATAATAATTTCCCCCTGGACTAAAAAGAAGCCCAGCAGCCTTCTTCATCATCAGCCCAGCAGCCTTCTTCATCATCAGCCCAGCAGCCTTCTTCATCACCAGCCTAGCAGAACTTCACCCCATCACCACAAACTGTCACGGAGGCTCATCATCTTCAACCACAAACATAAAAACACCCGACCCTGCTTACCATAATCAAGCTGGAGTCGTACGTGTAGTTGCGAACCAAGTTGTCTCATAATACATAGACACTTTCAAAACGACCTTTTGGACATGTCAGTCCTAGGCCCGTTCCAGTTCATCAATAGCCAGCTGCCGTCTTTTGTCACGCTAGACATAGACTCATCATTGTCTTGCATACATTATCACTACCAAGACACGTTCCAGTTCATCAATAGCCAGCTGCCGTCTTTTGTCACGCTAGACATAGACTCATCATTGTCTTGCATACATTATCACTACCAAGACCCGTTCCAGTTCATACCAGAAGCCAGCCGTCGTCTTTTGTCACGCTAGACATGGACACAACCCTTATCTTGTACACCATAACTGTCAAGACTTACCAACATTGCCGCCGCGCAATATTCACCATATACAACCACTTCACCTTGGAACATCATCAACCACATTCCTGCCTCGCCACCTGGCATAAGGAATCCTCTCTGGCTCATCTCGCAAACCACAAACCATTTACTGCTGTTTATTTCTCCAAACCTCTGTGATGGTAACTCTCCACCGAACTTTTGTTTTTACTTGACCCGAGTGTTATCTCAAAAGGGTCAGGTTACAGTGAGGTCATAACATAAAACCAGTAAACCCACGTCGCACCACAACGCAAAACCACTCCGAAACTTAGCTTACAGACCAATGATAAACCATAGAGCCATTTTTTTTCTTGTTTCTATTCAACATAACCATGTATTTTTGTTTCTATTCAACATAACCATGTATTTTTGTTTCTATTCAACATAACCATGTATTGTTATCACTGTTCTGCATAACTATGTATTATTTTGTTGATTTTAGTGCATAATCATGTATGTTTGCCCCATCACTCACATTGTATGTAATTCACCCATCTCTAGTTTATAAGGATAGCTAGACCTCTCTCTCTCTGCTTTCTCAACCTTGTAACAACGGTGCATTTTAGAGGATTTTTTAGTCCTACAGCTTCATTACCACGGCGCTTTTTTTCGTGACATGGGGGAATGTGTTACATAACGCAAATACCCCATAAATACTAGCCACTCGTTAGGTTAGCACCCCTAGCGACAAAAGGAGACATCACTCTTACGCGGCCCCCGGTTCCGCCCGCACGCTCTCAACGCGGCACTCTCTCTGTGGACTCGGCCTTGTCAACATCCTCCCCGAAGTGCACCATCCACCATGGACCTGGCAATGGATTATTACCCGGACACACGACCGACGACCGCCATTCCCAACCGTGAGCTGTATCTTGGTTATCCCCATTTCATTGTGTTGTAATTCTATTTCAAGTCACATTTAACAATGCCGTTCGTAGAGTATTTCAGAGAGAACTTGCCCGTAATATTATTTGTAATATGTAGGTTAGCCTGTTCCCCTTGTGTAATCTTACTATGTCTGTGCCCTTTTTACCGAGTAAACCACTGATTTCTGAAAGCATCTGAGTGTTTTAATTGATAAAGTCTCGAGTCACAATCCCCAATTATAAGACTGCCTGTCGATTCACGATCCTGAAGAAGAGCTCCGAGGCCTGCCGATGATGAGCTAGTCGTAGGTCCCGAGTTCCCTGGAAGAAAACCTCTCTCAGGGTAAACACACACACACACACACATGTCTCCCGCAAATTCACCTTCCCAACCTTCCTCCACACCTTCTCCCGCATTCCCGCATTCCCCGCACAAATACATATCATTACAACGTCATAAATATGACAAATTACAGCTGGGATTTTGACATCTGACAACTTATACAAAGGTTCTTCTGTCTATCAAATTAACTAGACATTAATCTAAGTTTTATTATGTGGGAGGTTATGGGGGTTTACATAAGTATGTACTAACCTTGTGATTTATTGCCCTTATTTTTCTTGCATTCGCTCTTATGGCGGATAAGGCCAAGTTCAAGAAGTCGATCCACGAACCTAAACTTCGGCCTCTTCAGGGGCATTCTGGCCATGATGGTGCCCATTGGATCTAATGAGGAAATAAAAAATAAAAACAATAGTACATCAACGCAGAAAAACAAGTATGTAAAACATTGTCAGTTCAAAGGCAAGGCTTTGGGTCTTTCCATAAAAGCAACAATAATGTACAAACCTGAAGCTTGTCGAAATTCTGGCCACAACTCTCTTAGTTTATCATCTTCTTCTTCAGTAAACTCCTTAGGCACAGCTTGTTTAGCTGAAGCTTTATTGCTCTTTTTGGTTGGGGCCCGGAATATCAAACCCAGTTCTTTAAGCTTTGAAATGACTCCTCGGCGAGTCCTTGTCCGCTCTATCAAGTTCTCCACGATCCAATCGATGACATCTAGACAACAAAAAGAGAAGTAATAAATATAATTTATTTATCTCCTTCATGATGTTCAAAAACCTTAACAAATACAAGAAAGAAAGTAGGTATGAAATTTGCTATTTCCAGAATATTTTAGTTCTTACCCATTTCAATTGATGGATTGTTTTGGTTTTCATTGTAGAGTTTTCTTAGTTCTTCTTCTTGCTCCGCACTCCATTTAACATTTCCTGGCCTGTAAATAAGTTTGTATTATTTGATAGTTACTTCTACTGGATTAAATTTCACTTGCACGGGAACATCTTGAAAAGAAAATATAAATATTAAGAGCATTTTTTTTTCTCACTTGTTTTCGTTAACATCATCATATCCATTTTCAATAACGTGGGCATCTCTGGAATTCTTCCAGAAAAGCAATTCCATGAATACTTTTGGATTTGTGTGTGCCACTTCAGTGAATTTTCTCACTATAAATATGGCAAACTTTTGAAGTTCCTGTAATAAAGAAGATGCATTGAATAATTAGGCCCCTCTGTTATAGAAACAATGGTTCACACTACAGTTTTCAATATTTTCCAGCACTGAGCAAAACATGGCCAATCAAGGTAGCTCGACGAGCTAATGTATAAGAGCTGAATATAAAAGACAGGACAGCGATGGCAGTTCAAAGTATCTAACTGAAGTCAGAAGGATTCAGAGTTAGAGAAAGAACCTTCTGGGGGAAATCGGGCAAAGATTGCAACAAGCATCTCAGTGTTGTTAGTGTTCAAAGTCACAGGGTGGTAGGAGATATGGACGTTGTGATTTCGTTCCCTTTTCCCCTTCCTAGTCAGGTCGAAGAACCTAATCTTCCACACGGCACCTCGAGACATATCTCTACTTTGTAACTTCAACAGCCTTAAACCATTGTATACCCAGTCTCTCTTCGCATCTGCCGCTGATTTCCCTGGGGTGGTCAACTGAATGTATTTGAAGTAAACCAAATGTAATAATAATTTCTTCAAACGATTGGCTTTCACTTTGTGGCGTCACTATTAATAAATAAATTAAATAATATACTTAAAAGTGATATATACAAAGTATTTTATTTAATTCATTTACAAATTTAATATTAAGTTCTGCAAGTATTTTAGTTTTGTAATTATTGTTACAGCAGTTTCCGCATTCAAAGCTATTTTAAAACTGTGATTAGGCCACATTGAGACAACTTACTTATATGATTTTATTTACTCCCATCCAACAATCGTTTTGATGGTGTTTAAAATGATTTATTACCGGTAAATACGATTTACTTTGAAAATAAGTAAAATTTTATTTTTAAAAGATTAAATTGAGTTCTACCAAATAACAATTCATGAATGTCTTTGCTTTAAAATCGATGCCAGTATTTTATGCAGAAGTCAGTCCACTGACACCCGGAGCACATATACGAGCCAACTTATCAGAAACAATCACTGAAGAGATAAACCGATAGAAATGTGTTGTGGGCGTGTCTGTGGGTCCGAAGCAAGGTCAATTTTATTTTACTTAGGGTGAAATTGGTCAAACATTATGAAAAATTTTTATTGGACAGATAACCAATTTCATTGGCCTGACTGGGGCCTGAGGAGTTGAAAGGTCAGATTGGCCACATCAACATTAGTAATCTGTAGGGACCTGAAAATTTCGAGTTATTTTTTGGTAAAAATTGCGTTATTTTCTGAGAAATTCGAGTTACTTTTGCGAAAATGTGGTTATTTTTCTACAAAAGCGGGGATATTTTGCAAGAAAAGTGGTGTTATGTTCCTTTTTGGTATTTTAAAACAAAATGGTGGATATTTTTGTTTGTTTATTTTTTTAATATTATTATTTATTATCTTTTATTTAAGGAATTTTAAATTTTGTTCAAAATTTTTTTTAAATTATTTTTTTTTTGTACGCGTCGTTTTTGACACGAAGTTAACTACATTCCATTTTATGGGTATTCAAGCTTGTCAAAACCATAGACAACGAAATATTTAGACTGTACAATATTACTTTCTTATTTTCAAATATCAGAATATCGCACGACAAATACGAATTTCGCATTATTCGCGTGAAGATGGCGAAGTTTATTTTATTCGCGTTATCGCAAACGCGAAAATTTCAGATTTCTAGTAATCGGTATAAATCACACTTCTTGGGATTTTCTGTTCAGTGGAGACAATTAAATAGAGCATTTTTTTTTAAAATGGTGTTTTTCTTTACCTTGTATTGGTCGAGTGGCGAACTGAGGATCCTCTGGAAGGTGGTGAAGAGACTGGCCTGGAATATCATAGAGGGCATTTTACAACCCCAGGCCACCCGGTGCAGCAGCTTGATGGTGCAGTGGTTGGTGTGCATTGAATTCTTGTCGAAGGCCTGCAGAAGGGTCGCACATGCCTTTATCACCTTGGGGTGCGCCAGTCTACAGAGAAAGTGGTTAAATTTTTTTTTGTGATACCGCACGAGAGTCACAACTGTCTAGAACCAGTGGAACTATGGCACCATCATTTGAGAAATGCTGGGAGGCTCAATAAATTGTGAAGGAGAATAGTTGAGGAAGATGGCAATTTTTTTGGTAAAAAACGTCGGTAGGTACACGCTGAGAGATTCGAACTCGACACGTTGGGCTACTAGGTGAGCGTCCTATTCAGCGGATTGTCTACTACCTATCTGAAAAGGGTTCGCTATTAATCATATCGAAATCTATAAATTATATAGTCAATAAGACTTTCATGATTCCCAGCGCCACACCAAGAATATGATCATCAGCCACAATCTATTCACTGTTGGAAGAAAGTATCCCTAATATGCATCTACTCTTATTGCAAAACTACGTAGGCATTGTAACTTGGTCAACTTAGCTTGTAAGGATAGGGTTAATAATAATAATAAAATAATAAAAAAATTACATTTGAATAAATTATATGAAACAAATAAATAAAAGCTATGTCATTGTCGAAAAAAATCAGGGTACCTACCCAATAATGACAATTTTATTTTATTTTCATGTTGGGGATTATTTTTTTAAAAGGATTTAAAATATGCCGTTTTTAATTTGCATTCAAAACGACATGTTCGTTTTTGTTCATGCGGATGAAGTTAGTGACGTCACGCCGGCCAACGTTGGTGGGGTTCCGGTGACAGCAGCTGTCTAAAGGTCGATTCACACATATATTTATTACATTACGTGGATACATTTGTACAGCAAAGTACAAAATATAAAGTACATAATATTGTATAATAACTAATAACAATTGAGAATATTTAAACAACTGAAAATAATTAAAATGTGTACAAGTGCTATTATGTCTTGTCAAATCGATATTACATAGTTGCGAGCTAGGCAAATTGCATGTTTTAAGGAACCAAATGCTGCAGTTATGCGTGGCGTATTATTAGGTAATGACTGTTTTTCTTCAATCTATCTACACTGTGTTTTTAATAGGTATCAGTAATTTTAAGTGACATTATATAACAATTTTTCAGACCCCCCTGACCCCTCCCAAGCCAATTTACCATTCGATTATTATTGGACCGATGTATGACGTTTTGCAGGTTTTAATGTTTATTTCTGGGAGTTTTAAAAAATATTTTTTTGTCCTTCCTAGATATGTATGTCTTTTGATATTTTTTTCCGTATTGCTCCTCGGGATAAGGAGATCCTTTCTGGTGTGACTTCTTGGAGTAAATTTATCATCGAATTTTTAAAGATTTTCTACGTTTTTGTGTACGTGGTTAATAACCCACTTCATGTAGTTTTGACAAACATCGAGGATATTAAATTATTTGAAGATATCTACCAGCAACGTGCGTGGCAGACACGGCACAAAACAGACAAGTTAGTCTGATGAATTAAAGAACTCCGAGATGACGAAGAAAGATTTTTGAAATTGCTAAGAATGGGTCAATATGAGTTTGAATTTCTTTTAACTAAAATAAAACAGGTGATAAAACACAAAATTACCATCAAGAGACGTCTACAGTTGTGCAGACTTCCACAGACAAGCGACGGCACAGGAAAAATATCCTAGCAGAGATTGTCGGCCGGTGTCTGTCCTTGCCTGTGCAGACACGTTACGCTTACGCACGTTTATGAGAAATATTATATAAATTTTCATAGAACAATATTTAAGTGATTAATTTTGTGTGACAGACACAGTGACGGTAGACGTAAATAGACATTTATCAGTCAGTAGAGTTGCCTACGACATAATGATGTTGTAACCAGTTCGAACCGTTTAGGAATTTGCGGTTTTAAAACGTTTTGAAAATCAGTAATTAATGTAATTATGAATGAAAATTACACATTTTTCGTACGATGATCAGACTCGGAAACTTCAAAGCTTCCACATTTTTGACGGTGCCTATCCCTAGTTTGTGAAAATACCACATTGTAACCAAAATAAATGTAACAATGTCCACGAAAATCTGGCTGCCAAAATACCGAAAGTCGACAGTGACTCAGCGCGCCGCTTTGAACAAATTCGCGCTTCCAAACCAGCCCGCCATAGTTGAGACTTCAGACCGCGGTAAAAGTAAAACTTTGGAAATAAAGGGGAAGGAGGAACAATTAACTTTGATGTATTATTATTATAGGCGAACAAATTAGCGGAGAAGGAACTTGGCCAAAGTAATAAAATTACTATTATATTTAAGGGACAAAGCTGATAGCACCATGCTGCCGCGCACCGCGCCATAAACAATGAAGATGGAAGGGTGCATCTTAGGGAAACATTGCCACTGAAAGTTAAATCAACTTTAAGGTTTTATGTATTTATTCATTTTTAAAAGACGTATATTTCAAGAATCTCCCAAAAAACAATAATACCGACCGAAAATAGGTAAAAAAAACCCTTTAAGGTTAAACGAAACGTGAGACGAGCGCACAGCATGCACAGATGGGGCTAATTGAAATATTTTAAATAAATAAAAAACACTTTAGCACTTAAGACTTTTAAAAATTGAGATCAATTGTTACATACGGAATATGAAATGGAATAAATTATTATTGTATGTTTAAAGCCCAAGTCCTTCAAGAAACTTTAGTTTTACAAAAATATATTGTATTTTTATAAGTTTATTGAGGGACTTGAGCTGTAAATCTACAGTAACAAGAGAACGGGTCGCTTCTACGATTCATTCTCGTATTCAACAGCTCGGTTGTGGAATGATCTGCTGGCCTCTGTGTTTCCTCTCTTCTACAACATGGGTCTTCTCAAGACCCAGGTTCACTCCTTCTTATCCTCTAAAAGACTCTCAAAAACATTAAGTGCTAAAAGAGTATATTTCTAAAATATTTGAATAAACTCCATCTGTCAGCGCTCGTTTAACCTTAAGCCAGAAAATGAAAACTTTACATGGGACTATAAAAAGGGAATTTTTAAAGAATTTTCGTTTTTTCTGATGTGATATTTCATTTTCTCGGCATTCAACAGATCGATCATATACCGAGAGGCTTCACCAATTATTGTAGATTAGTTCTCGGAACAATTGTGATAGTCCAAGGTCAATTAAAATTATAAGAGTTTGATATTTCTAATTAAATTAAACCTATCAAAGTACAGGCGAATCGTTTTAAAGAGCGCACGCTTTAATGTATTTGTGCACGCCGATAGTGGTTAAACTTGGTTCGATATAGTTTGGAACACCGGCCCGCAGTCCCCTCTTGTTTACGCAGTAATTCCACGATACAGTACACCACTACACAGGCAAAAATCTCCTTAAAATGATTCTACTTTACCCACGGTGGAAATTAGTGATGGGCATAACCGAGACATCATTTAAAAAAATACTTAATTTTAAATAGAATTTTTTTGATTCCTAAAACAATCTATACAGATTCATTCGAAAGAAGAGAATTAATGTAGAATAAATAGATTTCCGTACCTGTTTATGAAATCATCGAAATTGAAATCGGCTTCGACGATATGGGCACTGGGGCCGTCTTCCTCTTCATCATCATCATTATCATCATCTGAAAGTTGGAATAAATACTTGTAATAATTATTTTAATTCATTAAAAAATAAAATTACAATTTCACTTACGTAACTAGAATGATTACTTAAATAAATACATTACAATTTTACGAACTTGAATTATTTTGTTGATTTAATTTTAGATGGAACAATTTCTTTTTAAATATACCGAGATTTTTCTTTTTTAATTTCGTCTGTAATCCAATTATATAAAATGCCACCCTCGTAGTTAATGGAATGCTTGCCATATTGTGTATTTATGGTGTTTAAATGTATGTTATCATGTTGTCGTGCGAAGTGTGTATACTTGAGACGTTTTAATGTTTTTGTGTGTACGAGTGTATTATTTATTTTATATATTATATTATAGTTGTATAGTTTACTTATTGTTAAGAGTTTTGTTTCCTAATATAAATTTTTAGTGGATGTTCTAGAGATAAAGCTAAATAGCTTTTCGATAACCTTGTTTTGCATAACCCAGTGATAGCATTGCATGATTACATTGTAATATTATACTCGTATTACCTCAATGGTTTGATTTAATTAACATTCTATTGAGAATGTAACAGTTCTAAAGAGAATTCCGCAAAATATCAAATAATTTTACGACTAACATAAATGAAATGAAGAAAATTAGTATAAAAAAGGAAAAAAAAAGTTTTTTTAAAGATCAGGTATTTAAAAAATTCGCAGGTTACATATTGTGTACCACGATTTCTGGTAAAAATTGTAAGACGAATTAATAGCAGGTACTGAATTCATGAAATGTTACATTTTACCTTCATCATCTTCGTTGTTGCTTTCTTCTTCGCTCTGCTCCCGGGGAATATCTGAAACAAAATAAATACAATTAATTACTAACTGTTAGAACAAATCTTTAAAAAATACATAAAAAAATATGTCCTAAGGTAAATTGGTAAATATACCAAAAAAGCACTTTAAAACCTATTGCGTGTTCGGAATATTTATATCAAAACATAATAATAATTAGCATTGATTTATATAGCGACATTCTGTGATATTTCACCCCAAGTGCACTTTATTTTAATAGCTCTACCTATACAGGGGTGCTATCTTGGAAAAAGTACTACAACGTTGGCTTTTACACAGTATAAGTAACCTTAAAAATAGGTTGAAAGTACAACCAATTCCCCCAAAAAACTTATAAAAATACAATATTTTATTGTAACAAACGTATTTCTATAATTTTCTTGAAGGAATTGAGCTAACCTACAAAAAAAAATTATTACATTTCATATTCCGTATGCACACCAGCCAACAAACAAATCATCTCAATATTTAAAAGCAAAAATGTCCACTACGATAAACATGTTTGGCTGAAGTTTTATAGAGTTGAGGTAATACTTTAATAACATCATCCGTCCTAAACAAAAATGTCCACTACGATAAACATATGTTTGGCTGAAGTTTTATAGAGTTGAGGTAATACTTTAATAACATCATCCGTCCTAAACAAAAATGTCCAATACGATAAATATATGTTTGGCTTATGTTTTATAGAGTTGAGGTAATACTTTAATAACATCTTCCGTTCGAAACCAAAAATGTCCAATACGATAAACATATGTTCGGCTGAAGTTTTATAGAGTTGACGTAATACTTTAACAACATCATCCGTCCTAAACAAAAATGTCCAATATGATAAACATATGTTTGGCTGATGTTTTATAGAGTTGAGGTAATACTTTTATAACATTATCCGTCCTAAACAAAAATGTTCAACAATCTATATTTCACGTAATAAAAAATAAGGTAATTACAATGAATAACAAATTATTGACTCCAATTAAAGAAAAAAAAAACAAAAAAAACAGCACACATAATAAGTTCTTTTTTACTAATATTGTCTAATTCACAATGACGATATCACCTACAATCTGTGTTTTTTGTTTTACTTGTATAAGCTGTTGATTTTCCGATTAAAAAAATTGTAATATTTACCTACGACCTACACCATTGACGTATACACAATACTTTAATGCTGTTTACATACAATATTGATCCTGCAATAAAACAAACTATAAAAAATAAATAAATTACAAAGCACAATTTAGGGACATATGACTCCCGCAAGTAAGGTTGATTTCTAACAGAGTAGTATTCAGTCTGTTGCTGCACTGCAAGGCATTGTGTTGAAGCTTATCAAGTCAACTTGCGAACTAACAGAATGCAGTGAGCCAGCATACACTTCGATTCAAAAGTCCCACGTAGGTATAGTTCATGGAATGCCGAAGTTACAGCTACGAGGCTGAACACAATAGAAGCAAAGCATTCATCTCGTACTTTCTCGTTTATCCTGGCAAATAACGGACAAATGCTCTCCTCCGTGCGAACCCATAGTTTCTTATCTATCAGAGGACATTGAACATTGGGGAATAAGGGGCAAGGGAAGCAAATTGTAAAGAAACAATTGTGTTGGTGTAGATTTTCAATGATAAAATAACGGAGTAGTGGTGCAATTCCGATGCATAGTGACTGCTGGACATAAGAACCTGCAACGAAGAATATCCGTACGATTATAACGTGATTGATGAATAGTAACAGCCAGTTATAAGATTTATAAAATTTATCCATAATCGATGATTTCCCGTGGGTAAGATTGTAACGTAACTTGTAGTGATGCAATGATTACGATTTTGATGTATAATAGTAACCGACGGTTATAAAATTCGTTAAAGTTATCCTATAATCGATGATTTTTAGTAGGTACGATTATAACGTAAGTTGTTGTGATGCAATTATTACGATTCCGATGTAATGTCACCGCCGGTTATTGGATTCCTC
Organism: Halesus radiatus; assembly: GCA_022606495.2. NCBI lineage: Eukaryota > Metazoa > Arthropoda > Insecta > Trichoptera > Limnephilidae > Halesus > Halesus radiatus. Next base: position 53,321 of record JAHDVE020010878.1, read on the forward strand.
AAGGTTATCATAATCCACGATTTTCCGTTTATTGTAATCGCCGTATATCTGTAAGATTATCAACAATAAAAAAAAAATCGAAGCTTCATAATTATTATTCATGTAGTTATATTCTAGTAATGCCAGTATTCTACGGGTAAGACGAGACATGTGGATTGTGCGGAATAAATTTTGTACACATTGCATAAGATATATACATTTATAAACGAAATTTTGAAAGAAAATTTAGAAAATGATAATCAATCATGTTACTTATGTAGGTAATTGAAATGATTGTATACAGTGTAACTGTTTTTACGACAAATAAAACCTTCTAATATACGTGAATAATTTACCGGTCAATTCGTCGGTATGCTGGTTTCAATTGACACGCTGAAATCGCCAACGCCATTCGTTGTACAGGGGCATCTAAATATGTCCCATCTAATTTAGATCAGCTATCAGATGTTCGAAGAAATTAAAATGCAGTCAAAATGTTAAGTTCAAAAATCGGGCTTTCGGAACATCGAGCCATAAAACTTAATAAAAACTAAGAAGCACAAAATACCCAACAGAATTCTAAGCTAAACGAAAAACTAATCTTAATCCGTTTATCCCACCTAGTTAAACCATATCATAGCACGACAGTCCGCGGTATTTGCAAAGTACCACTTATAGTTTATTTTATATGGCATGGTTTTAATAATATATGAAAGTTGGTGGTATATTATTCAGTTTAGACGTTTTAGTTTATATGGTATATCAAGCTTTGCGCTACGTAACCTGTTAAAGCACCATAAGGTGATAATATATATGATTTATGATTACCACTGAACATAGAATTGCGATCCATGGCGATTTCAAACTACTGCCAGCGACGGCACAACGATCTGCTATTCATACCACATGGCAAAACAGACGTGTTGACTCAGCACAGCATGACAGGGGGTATGGTGCTGCTAAGTAACCTGTCTCTAGGATATCTTCAACATAAACCTTGAAGATTTCAAGAGACATGCAAATATGTTTCTTAATTTTTGTAGTTCCAATTTTTATTATTTATTATGTGATACCGCACAAGAGTCCCAACTACTCCCAACCGTCTAGAGCCAGTGAGACTATGGCAACCCCAATTGGGGAAAGTTGTGAGGCTAAAGGTATTGAGGAGGGGAAGGAGATGCGGAAGATGGAAGGTGAGGAAGTACCTAGCTATTCAGAACCGGACACCAATCGCAGCTAAAGCCATTTCAAGCAACTTTTAGATTCTGATTGGTGAATTAACTTGTATGAAATGTATTTTTGTTTGTTCGTGTGTATTGTAAATGGACGCAGTCTGTTGTACAAAAAAACTTACATTAAAACTCCTAGGCCCCAGACAGATCAATGAAATTATTCGTTAAGAAATATTCACCAGAAGTACCCAGGGAAAATTTGAGCTTACTTCAAGTACTTTTTATTTTATTTATACTAAACTTAATTTGGGTGATTAAATAATGACGCCACAAAGTTACCAATCGTTTGAAGAAATTTTAATTTGGGTGACTTTAAACTCTATAATTGTTGTTCAGTATAAGCAACTATTATTCATGAAAGAAATTAGAGTATTCATGATCAAACCAATTATCAATACGGATATTATGATAATGTTAATGGTCAATACAATTATTATTCTTTGAGTTAAAGTATCTAAAAAGGTACATAATTTTATAACTTATGGTTTACCATGAATAGAATATACAATTATATACGACAAAGCTCATCCTTGTTTTGACATTTGACATTCTAACCTCAAAACTGATTAAAACCGACCGGCCATAGATTTGGAGCGTTTTGGCGGCCTTTGAAAAAATGAAACTTTGAAAATTATTTTAACCATGAAAACTAACTTTAGAAAAAAAAAGAAATATACTGGTATTTAAGTTTGAAAAAAAATATATATATATGTATATATAAACTGAAGTTCCTTATTAGGCGGGTACCAGGTATTAATTTATTATTTATATCAAAGCAGCATTTTTATCATGTAATTTTTTGATGGGCGTTAAAAATAATGGTTACAATAATATCATACAGCTAACGTCGTAAGATAGGGAGAAGAAGAAACGTAAGCATTAATAATATCCTATGTTAAAGAAAAAATATTCCTATCTACGAAGCAGTTGGAGGGAAATTGTGTAGTCAAAGCGACGTTCTTACAATAATAAAATCGCTAAAGATTGCTATCTGGAGCGCTGTAGATGAAACTGTCGTATTGAACGTGAAAATATTGGAGGAAAACAACGAAATAAAGTACGAAATATATTATTACGTAAGCTGGACTCTTTGCTTAGCTTTGACGAACAGAGAAGAAATATTATTGAAGCGAATATTTTCCCGGAATTTGGAATACGGATCTGAATATGATATATTTATTTATAATATAATGTGAATGTTTCTTACGACAGTTGTAATGCCGTTTTCGTAAGGTTCGCTAAACTCAACAAACAGCATCAACACATAATTGCAGCACTCGTATACCTATCACATTAAAAAAAGGGTGCATGGCCTATTTAATGTCATTGATTATTCAGCGGGGATTGAACCTGTAACCTCTCTAATCGAAGTCAAACGCTTTACTATTACGCTAAGGAGGCTAAGGAATAGGCTAAGGATTGGAGAACCAGGAAGGTAATCTCCTTTCTTAACGAAGGTAGTATTCGATCTGAGGGATGACTTTGGAAATTTCCGACAATGAAGCTACCTAAATGCTTTGTCGCTACCGGTCGCTAATGCGATGTATGTAGATTGGCCAACATTAAGATACCACAGATACTTTCAGTTATATATGATTGAATACTACCATAATCACGTTCCACTGGAGTAATGTACTCTAATCACACATATCGGTGTGAGAATATTTTCCAAGTGATATGTTTTAAATATCGGAATATATGTTATGAAATCTTCAGCATAATTCAAACAAAATCCGCAATTTTACAGCTAAACCACTGACGTTTCTGTTATAGCCTAATTATATCATTAAAAGTAATCTCTACTGATACAAATGAGAAAAACTTTAAGCAAAGCACCCTTTCCTTCGGTTAGCTACCCTTCGACGGTGTTAGCAATCTCTCCCACCCCCTTGAAGCGTTGGTCTAAATCCCAGGACGTCGAATTGAATGGCTTGACTCCACCCTTCCCTGGTATAATCATGTTATCTGCTCTATGTATTATCTCCTGGTACCATCTTCCATCAAGCTGCAGCCTTACCTTGTTTATTATGGGAAGGTGAGCTTTGCAAGCAGCTACTGCCTTGCCCCACCCCCTCCCCTTTAATCTAGTTGTCGTGGAACGATAGTAATAGAAGGTTTAATGGAAAATATAATCATTAAGGCCCCGAATGCAAGAGGGTGTCGGAAGACGTATTAGAAAACTTTAGTCCCCAAGCTTTCAATCGATTTCCATAAAGGCTGATACTACGAAAATACACAGCGATGCAAAGTCTTAATTGAAACCAACACAGAAACGTAAGAAATTCAATTAATTTGAATGTATCAAAATAATGAACACATATTTTTGTTTGCCTTTCACAAAACTATATTTTTTTGTTATCCATACCCGTATGTTTAAACCATCTTGGTTTGGCAAGTAGGTTTACATGGGTACCTATTCTACTACTGAAATTTGAATTTGGCCCTCATTTTGTATTGTATGTATGAGGCACTGTATTTGAGTTTTTAATGCTTTTTAAAATATTTATATAGGTAATTTTATATACTTTAAAATATTTATATAGGTTATTTTATATACTTTAAAATATTTATATAATTTATTTTATGTACTTTAAAATATTTATATAGGTTATTTTATATACTTTAAAATATTTATATAGGTTATTTTATATACTTTAAAATATTTATATAGGTTATTTTATATACTTTAAAATATTTATATAGGTTATTTTATATACTTTAAAATATTTATATAGGTTATTTTATATACTTTAAAATATTTATATAGGTTATTTTATATACTTTCAATTTTATTTATTATTACCCATCTCAGAACAGAAGTCGTCTAGTGATAAATTACGCGTATTTGTATCAACTTATTTAATGCCAATAAACTCTCGGGTTGGCGGAAAGGGCAAGATTTTTAGATACTTTCAGTATCGCCCTGATGAAATACCACCATTCAGAATCGAAACGTTGCTTAAAATGGCCTTAGTCGTGTTGGTGACCAGATCTGAATACCAAGGTACTTCCCCATCTTCCTCTTCCTCATCTCCTTCCTCTCCCCGCTACCTTCAGCCTCACAACATGCCCCAATTAGGGATGCCAGTTTTACTGGCTCCAGACGGTTGGTAGCAGTTGGAACTCCTGTTCGGTACACACATAATTAAAAAAAAATTGAATGAGAAATGAGAATTATTTATCGTTTCTTCATATTAAAATTTTAATCCAATTTCAATAATCAAAAACAGATTCATTTAGGTACTAATGGTTTGAAAATCTTTTTTTAATATAAGGGTATTTTTTATGCTTTGAAAATATAACGATTTATTCACGCAAAACTAATTACCAACGGGGGCAATAGGTCATATTATACTAATTTGAATAATATTAACGCGTTACTATTTTTAAAAAGTGCCGCCATCTTTTGATATATCAACTCAAATGCGCTTCAAAAGGCTAGAAATAACGTAAAACTATATATAATTCACATCAAGAAAAAAGCAAAAAAACAAAACAAAAGTCCTTCCTATCAAAGGGTTCAAATCTGCAGGAAAAGATATAGATAACTTTATTTTTCTTTTGAGCCTAAATAAGTTATACTAAGACAATACAAAGGCTTTTTTTAGTAACACGTTGAAACTCTCAAACTCTCAAAAACACATACTGGTACTTTTTATTGATTACTCAAAAGCTTTTGATACAATCTGCCATAAACAAATAATAATTGTACTTGATGCCATAGGAATCCGTGGTAAACTACTTTCTTTTTTTAAAAACTATTTATCAAATAGAAAAATGAAGGTAAAGATTTTAAATGAAATGAGTAAATGTAGATATGTAAAATCAGGTGCACCACAGGGGTCAATTCTAGGTCCTAAATTGTACATTATATATGTTACTGCTATGTCCAAATTATTTAAAAAAGCTCTTAGATTTATTTTCGCAGATGACACTGCACTTGTAGTATCAAATGAAAATCCCTTAATAGCTCTTCAAGATTTACAATTAGACTTTAATGAACTTCTCAAATGGGCGCATGATGTAGGACTAATTATTAATGTTAAGAAAACCAAATGTATGTATATATATGTATATGTATATGTAATGTGGAATTTACCAAAACCAATTGCACATCATTTTGAATGCATACATAAAAAAATTGAAAAAAAATTGTGACTGCGACACGATCGATTTTACAAACGATTATGCTTATCTGGGATTATTAGTAGATAATAAATTTAAGTGGGACACGCAAGTGGCAAAAATATGTAACCAGCTCCGATCTATATCGAGTAGCTTCTATAAATTAAAATTTGTCTTGCCACATGGCACACTTAAACTTATATATTTTTCCATGGTAGAATCCATTCTGAGATATGGAATACGAACTTGGGGTCACACAAGCTTTACGTATATTAAGTATGTCCAAAATTTACAAACTGCGATAGTTAAAAAAATTGTCACACCAAAGATATACAGACAAAGAAAAAATTTAAAAATATTATACGGTGCTGAGGGCCTACTTCCTGTAAAAGGTCTCCTATGGTACATCACTATTATAGATAACGCGGGAGAAAGCCAATACAAAAAGCCACTGGTGCACAAACACAGCACTAGATTCACTGAAAGAAGAGGCCTAAAAATTCCAAAAATTTCAAATAAATATGGAGGTCGAACTCTTGAATACGTAGTGCCAGTGATTTTCAATAAATTTAATGAAAGCTATAAATTGGAGGAAAGTGAGAGGCTTTGCGTGAAATCGATGAAGTTATGGATTTTAAATGAGCAATCTATGTATCTTTAAAATTTTATCTTTGTATCTTTAAATTTTTATCTATGTATTTAATGGCTAAGTTAATGTGCCTATAATGTTAACGTCAAATGTAAGTACCTATTTTATTTAAGATTAATATATATTTATTAAACCAAAAAGAAAAAGAAATGTTTGTATGTATTACTATTATTATTAGGACTAATTAATCTTTGTAGAACCTGCAGACAAGCTGTCATGTGACCGCTTTGCAGGACTACATATTTTGCTCCTTTCTTTATTTTACCATGTATGTATTTATGTTCTTTGGATGAATAAAAAAAAAAAAAAAAACCGTAAATGACGGTAACCATAAATAATATGTAATAACCATAGATGATATGCAAATAGAAATTACTTTGACCGCTGTACAAAAATACTTATTTTATATTGAAGAAATAAGGCGTTATTATCACAACGTTTATTAATAGCATCAAAACAATTAATTACAAGAGACATTTCGCTATTCTAAAAAAATGTATCAGTGAACATTCTGAGTTTCCATATTTCTTATCATTAATATAATAAACTAATATTAAATATGTTACCCGCTGTATATTAATATTAAATTAAATATGTTAACCTTTGAAATAAAAATAAAAAATGTATTAAAACTAAACAATTAATATATAACACATTGAAAACTTTGCTAGCTGAAAGAAGCTATTTGTATTAGAAATAAGGAAATATTAATTTATTTGTGATTTATTACTTTCGTTTATGTTTTTATTTTTTTAATATATTTTTGTAGAAATATTTTAGAGTAAGATTCTTAAGAAATATTTATGTTTTAAGTTTGTTACATATGTTTTTATTTTATATAGACATATATATATATATATAATATTTTATATAGACATATATATATACGAGTATATACTCGTATACATATTTTGTAACTTTGTCTGTAAATTTTATGTTTTAAATAACAAGCTCCCGTTAGACAAACTACAATAAAGTAGTTTATCGGTACTTTTTGCATTGTATTTTTTTTCTTTTGTAAAAATAAATAAAAAACATATAGACGTATATTTAAACAGTAAATATTTGCGCATGCTAATAAGTATGTAGTTAAATACTGGATACTAAACTTATTTATTTCCATTTCACATAATAGGTGTCTACCTACCTACCTACACTACGTTTTCTTATTATGAGCTTTTTTATGATGGTTTGTAAATGGTATTAATATAATGAACTTTTTTTACTTTTGTTACGTATCCTACACGTTTCAGTTTAAATGTCAAATACTGAATTGGACGCTTTTATAAACGTTCGTGGACGTCCACGGCAAGATGTGCCGTCGATCGTTTTTGTAATTTACGCCGTGGTCGTGAACGGCATTTGTGCAGTGTTTGCGTCTCATGGAAGAAACAACAATACACACCGTCACCGCGCGAGAGACGCTTCGCCAGTTATGGAAGTCGGGGAGAGCAGGCAAGGTGGGGGTGGGCGGGCGGGCAAGGTCTCGGAGCGGGGGAATCATTCACACATCAAATTATCCCTGTAACTACACACACACTCTCAAAATTGCCGTAACGGCTGAACGGGGAGCTAGGTATCCAACGGCTAAGGCACGGCAGGCCGTTGCCATCCTGGCTTGCCGTTGCCGCGGACGGTAAATTAAAAGCGTCTTCATACAAACCCATACATTTTGTTTCACTGTTAGGCCATCACGAAAAGCCGTGTCATCGTCGTGTAAATTATAAAAGCGCCCATTGGGTTTCATCAACAGTAATAGCTATGGTACTATTCATACATAATAATATGATGCCTTGGCTGTGAGCCAAATAGCGCCTGGAGCAGCAAGTATTTTGACATCTTTTGGCAATAAAAAGAAAAAAAATACGTTTACAACTTTCTGCACAGTTTATCTGCTAAATATTTTATGTGTTTTCTCTGCGCTGCATCTTCTGAGATAGGTATATCATTGCTGTTCTATTCACGCAATGCAATGAAGCGCTCGTTAGTGCTGTCGTCTGTTCTGTAAATATATCCATAGCATAACGGTGGTCTACGTATTAGGTTTTGAAGTTACAAATTCAATTTCCGCACAGTAAAAAACGCATGGATTTAAAAAAAAGGAATGACTCTTGTGTACTCTCAATTTTCACGAAACCTAAACAATATAAATACCCAACACATTTAAATTCATTGACGTTAAACATTTTTGATATATCAATTTTACATTTTTATTTTTTCTTACTTGCTTCGCTAGCTTGTTGTGCAATTGTAGCAAGTAGTCCATTTCGTTTCGTGATAAGTCCAAATAAAACAATCGATTTCGTGAAGATAAGGTGTCGCTCAGGTCCTTTTTTTTGTTTTTAGTTAATAAAACATATAACCTTTACCTAATATATATCGAGTGGGTAATGATATAAGGTTTAACATCAATTTCAATTTGTTCAATTACAACAGTCGGTAATTAATAATGGGTCATTAATAAAGCGGGAGATAATGTTTTATGTATCGAGTTTCGGCGAGGCATATCCCGCAGGTGAGATTAAACCACGCGATCGGAACATGTTATAAAATATATCAATGCCTACAGATATTCATTATTACACAGATCCATTAATATTATAGATTCGTTTTATTGGTGGTACGAATATCAATAATGTTATGGCCTTTTCATAAAACAAAAGGAATTAAAAATTAACAGTTTGATAAACAGATAAAATAAAACACATATAAAACTTATTTCCACTTTTACTTTATTTTTACCGTAAACGGTTTCAGCTTGTTAAAGCCATATTCAGACTGGTCTGAAGATGGCTTTAAATGATTTTTTTTTTAATGATGGTTGTTTTATTATATTATTATAATGGAATTCCACCAAGAATCATCAGTTTCAAAAATAGAAATATAAAATATAATATAAGCACATAAATTTGTTGTAAACCACTTAAATTTAGATAGAGAGGTTTTGGTAGCATTCTTCCTTTGGTTATTCCAATGAAATTTATCATATAGTCCTCTTTTAGATATTTTTCCAGTGAACCGCTTTGTTCCTCCTAAAAAAACCCTAATTACACCATCCCCTTTGGTCGGCTCCCACTCCAACACCTAAATATTGATGTATGTCTGTCATTATTTTGTGCCTTAGGTTAGTCTTAATATAATTCTGAAGAAGGAAGGGTACTTCCGAAACCGGTCGAACATTATATTAAATTGAAGTGGTTTAAAAAAATGTATGTGTTTATATTATAACTACGGCCAGCCAAAAAGTAAATGCTTTTTACGAATAAGAGATATACCCGTATCCCAACTATGCCTCTCTCGACAGAGGATATCCCTAGTCAGACAGACACAGTCAAAATATGCAGACTTATTTTATAATACAGATGTACCATAATGTGATTGAAAAAAAAAATTATGCACGTATTCACTGGATTATAATAGTTTTAATTTAAGGCTACGCAATGAGAAGTAATGTAAAATCATGTGTTTTGGTTTGAAAATTTGATGGCCTGGAAATATCATAAATGATTTAATTAAATAGTGCAAGTAGAACACACGTTGGCCTTTAGTTTAAGAGCGCATTTTTTGTGGTCTTTTTATAAGTGCAAAATATCCTACTTACGAACCCCTTTTCGGATATTGTCATATTGTTCATTGAGGCAAATAAAGTTTTTTAGAATATGGCAGAAGAACATTTTAATGTTTATTACAAAATAAAATAAAACACGCATTTTGGTTGATTTTTTTTGTTTTAATCGAAACATGCGGCCGGCAGCGGGAATATCAACCTTATCGCCCCCTACATAAAGAGTACGTTATTTCGTTAGAATTTTACGAGGTGAATCCCTTAAAAATAACCGGTTAGTGGCTAAATTGGCATCGCGTCTGGGTCTCACCCAGGCATCGTGAGATCAATTCCTCAGCTGGCTAAGTCCTTCATTACGATACGAGCAAAATTTTCAGCTTACTGTGGTGGTATTAGGAGATTTTCACAGATTGTCAGGTTAATCGTAACCCGGGAATTTTTGTCTTTGTTTAAAAAAAATAAATAGCCGTTATTGCTATTTTGACATTCGGCTCGTACATCGGTATCGTACACATGTATTACATAAGTACAACACGAGACTTCATGCGCCAGTCCATGTAGTTTCTTCGCAGTGATTGTACTCGTATGTACAATTCTTGTTTACAGAGATGGCATCGTACGGGGAATGAAGCTTGCTTGGTTCATTTTATTTTATTTTATTCAATAACATTGCTTCTTTTAAAAGGTAAACAGACAAGCCGATTTGCAAAAATCCTTAATTGTCTAAAAATTCTTACATTCCTTCAAGTCATGCTATCTATTGCATGACTTTAAATCTTAAATGATTCCATATTGGAAAAATCATTATAAATACTTGTTTAATTTTGACACTATGGGCCTAGCTTATGTTACGACCCTAAAAAAGGTGATTGGAAAAGTGGTGATATTTTTTCAATAATTTCTCTATTGTATTTAAATACTATTTTTTAAATTAGATTTCGTAAATCTATTTCGTTCATATCTCAACATAAAAAAAACTTTCAATATTTTGTATGTATTTTTAAGAAGCAAACTATTTTTTTTCCAATACAAAAAAATTCCACTAAAAAAAACTAACTTTGCAATAGTTGTTCGAATATAATAATGTACGGAAGTTTACAATTTGTTGCTTGTATTTTGAAAAATAGCTTTGAATGTCTGTTAAGGTTTAACATATTAAGTTTAATTAAGAACTGTCGCATAACACCTATCTTATTATAAAATTGTGTACCTACTTTATAATTTTTCTGTATATTATGAAATCATGTTAGTAAAAGCCCTATGGGTTTTTGAATAAATTTAAGAAGCCATCGTCGCTGCTTTGAACTCCATATCGTGATACTATGCGCCCACCAATACTTGCAAGAGAACAGTATGAGTTTATTGAGAGAGTTGACAGAGTGAATTACTTACAGATCATGCTTTGTAAACCGCTCATACTGAGGTATAACTATTAATAACTTTATCACAAGTATTTTAGTTTTTGTTGAGACAGCTGTTTCGGCGTTGAAAGCCATTTTCAAACTGTGGTTAAGTCACGTTGGGACGACTTATTTATATTGTTCTATTTACCCACTCTATTTTTATGATGCCTAAAATGATTTATTTTCGGTGAAACCGATTTACTGAGAAAATAATTGTGAAAATAGATTTTCTGTTATGTGAGGTACTTACAGTTGAAATATCTTTTCGCCGCATTAAAATGGCAATGTTTTATAATGACGTGAATGCTATTGTCTTATTTAAATGTGTTATATTGTTTAGAACTTGTGAACATACTGAGAAGTAAGGAATAAAACATTTTCCTTGCTTTATTAATTAATGTTATATTAGGATCATTCGTTCGTTTATTAATTTCCAATTGTTCTAGGAAATTTAATCTAAGACCCTTTATTTAATAAAAATAGATTGTCTATAGTTAGTGATAAGGTAGAGAATTGGAAAAAAATATTTTTACAGAGCCCTTGAGGTGATTTTCACAAAAACGGCACTCTACAAATCATCCAAATATTATTATTATAATTTATTTCTATATGAAAAAGGGTTTAGGCTCGTTTTTGTCAAGCGGGACTTGATTATTCACAAAGAGATATTCTGCGAATTTTGAAAAAGTGCTTTCATGATTATAACATCGTATATGTGCTTTAAATCTAGTTGAGAAAGCCCCTTATGTTTGTCCGATATAAGTAGCGTTACAGCCGGCGCGGTCACATTTTAATTCATATATGCAACTATTATTGATTTTAGGATTTCTACTTTTTTAGTTCTTGAGGCTTGTTCCTATATAATTTTGGTTCTAAAAGCTATATTTGAAAACATTTCACAGTTTCTTTTGCTATTTTTACAGATATTAGACCAAGAAATTCCAGAAATGCAAAATTTTCTAATTTTCTAATAAATATCGAATGTATGTATCTTATTACTTTATTAAATTTGATTTAAATTAAATAAAAAAAATAATCGAAGTTCTATAAATAAACGCAAAAAACAATTAACTTTATCTCAGTTGTCATCAGTGAAGGCAGGCAGTCGTTAGATTCATTATTATTGAAAGGAAAAAGATTTAATTTCGTGAAAATCGTCAAACGAAAAATATCGAAAACGGGTATTTTATTCCATTATTTTTGTGGTTTTCAACACAAAAATCATGATATACGGGGAGGTATGGATGTTAGGGATGTACAACTTTCTTTATCCTTGGGTATGTACCTACTGCGTGTATATTCTAGGCAGGTGTCTACTAAGCTAATAATAGTATGAAGGTAGATGTTCACGAGGAGCCTGAAGGAAGGAAGGTCGATCCTTCGTTCGCGGATAGTAGATAGATTACTAGCTAGCTTAATAATTCTGAAAGTAATTAGTTTCTTATCAGCGAGCTTTTACCTTCCTGATCTAGAACGGTAAGCCGAATTTAAGTTTTAGAAAAGATTAAGCTGTCGCTTTCATCAATCACATTCTCGAAAAACACATCGTTGATTCAATTTATTTTTGCGAGGGGTAGCCATCTTTATAAATGAACACGAAAATATAATAATAAGCAATAAATGCACATTAAAAATGTTTGTGCATATTTCATGAAGCAGCAACAATTCTTGAACGGGTAACTCTGGTGTTATGAAGTTTGACTGCGAATATTAGTTTGATATTACGTTTTTTTCTCCGGAGCACGGTTAGAAAAACATTTCTCAGAAACACGTTCGTCCTAAGTTTTCGGTGAGCTTTGGTATAATAAAATCTGTGTTTTTTTATTATTTTTTTTATTGTGTTGAAGTATTATGTGTAGAACTCTAGTTCGTTATAAATTTTACATATATAATAAATGTTCCTCATAGTAAGTGACCACGCAGAACTTTTTTTTATAAATAAGCAGTTTTTTAAACTAAATAATAATATTTTTTAAATAAAACAATTGCGTTTTTTAAAACTAAATAATAATATTTTTTAAATCAAACAATTATGTGCTTTGTTTACACCACTTTTATTTGTTATACTTATTACCGCCGGGTTTATACTGCCTTGAAGAAGATACGGTAGTAGCGAAACTTGTTCGGCAATAAGTAGATGCATATGCATACATCTTCGCCTTGTCCTACTCGGGTCGGAGACTCATTGCTTCGACAAGGCGCCTGCAGGCAAGCAATAACCATAAAAAATAAAAGCGACGTAAACAAAGTAATTGTTTTATTATAAAATTATAATGTCAGACCTCAAAGCCACCGCTTCATTTGAAAATATAAATAATAATAGTTATTAATAAATTTATTATGAATTTTAGTTGACATCAATGCAAACCACAGAGCAAATAATACATAGAGATCCCCTGACATCTAAGGGGAAGAAACCAAAATATGAGAGGCGGGAGGAGGGGGAACTAAGCGTGCCGCCAATTTAAATAAAACAGCAAATAAGTAAAAAGGTTCGGCTTGTTTAGATAAAATGAATATTTGGTAAGAGTATTTAGTTTGACCCTTTTTATAAATGTTTTATAATTTGCTTACCGCTATCAAAATCAGGCTAAACAAATGTGGATGGCGAAGAACAAAGCTGGTGCCAAAATGGGTCTCACGTGACCTTTGTCTTCAGCCGTCGAAAACGTACCAGAGCAAGTCTATCAAACATTACTTTGAAATTACGCTTTTATCCGGAACACTGTTAAAAAACATTTCTCAGGAACACGTTCTTCCTAAGACTACGCTTTCTACAGAAATTAGGTAAGTTTGTTCATCTGCGAACATTATTCGAAACTTATATTCATCGATTTACATTTCCTTTACTTGCCATCCTTTAATTTGTTCGACAAGTCACGAGTGGCGAACAAATTTATTCAAACAATGCTTTTCAAACAAATTATGAAATGAGCATCCCCCAACCCTAACCTAGGTAGGGTCGCTAACAACTCTCCACTGAGTCGTTGCTTATACCCCTATCTATGTATTATGTACAGGGTGGGTATACGGGGACTAAGGACTAGGGGCCGGGCTAGGGCTGAGGCCAGGAGCATAGGGCCGGGGGCCGCAGCCCTACGGGTCATTAGGGTGGCCCACACCCAGGGCTACCGGGGGCGGTAATCTCAACGGGATTAAATATTAATTTAGTATGCTGAGAGGATCAAATTAGCGAAATGATAGACTTTATTCTCTGCAACACGCGAGGTTTTTGATGTGACATTTATAAATGGAACGGATTTTAATTTTATTTATGCCTGGCGTTATTCTGACGCGAAATGCAAAAAATATTATAAACGGAAGAGGTCGGGAATACCCTAGAAAGACTTCAAATAACAAGGTAGGTAATATGAAATGCTATCAGACGATTTATGAATTATGATTTATGTAAATGAAGTAAGAATTGTGTTCTAATAAAAAGCTGCGCGGCGGTCCATCCTCTCTGGCTACACTTCTCAAAATCACAAGTTCTACCGTAAATAATAAGAACAATAGTATTTCTACTCCAATGTTGTTGCCTTTTTTTAAATTTTACTGAAATTTACTATACGGTACTGAAGGGGAATACTTGGTAATATAACACAGTCCACGCTAGTGTAGCAAATAGGGCACATCTTTACCCATAAACCCGTAAAATGTACGAGTATAACATTATTTGTATAAGTAACGAATGATCTGTATATTATGTAAAATGTTATTGAAAGTAAATAAATCTATCTATCTATCTAATGATTGTGATGTAATTTATTTGTAGATTAATATTAAGGTACAGTTCCGACCACAGCGTCTATGGCGACAGTGACGTTGCGTTAGTGTCGCCGCGACAGTATAATGCAGTATACAAATTTACGGGAGCTTATACGAACACAGCGACACTAACACATGCTGAAGCAGCGTGTAAGTATCGCTGTGTTCGTATAAGCTCCCGTAGATGTGTATACCGCATTATACTGTCGCTCTGTCGTGGCGACGCAGCATAACTATCGCCATAGCGGCTGTGCTCGGAAATCGACCTTTTAAAAATTTACTGTACGACATATTACTCGTCCATTTACAGTACAATATTTCTTATTTTAACATTCTCAACATTTGGGAAGATAGGCACTTAAATTTTTTTTTAAGGATATTTAAAGAGATAATAAATATTTATCCCGTGTTTCAGAAAATTCATTCAATAGCAGCATCCCTCTTGTCATGCTGTGCCAGAACATTTTTTCTACAGTGTGGTATCTTGAACAAGTCGTGACAACGACTACGGCTGAAGTATTCCGGTACGTACAAGCCATAGCATTCCAAGAGGAATGGGCTCTCAATAAAGTTAAGTATTTAATGCCTGCAATAAAGTTATCATACCTTTAGTGAGCACTCGTAACATTACCAACAAAAAGGATTAACTTCATTAATTCAAACTACATTTATATTTATTAATCTTAGTACTTAAGCTATATTATTTGTACAGTCCTATATGTTTAACTCCTAAGCCAAGCACAGGAGTCAGTTCTCTTCATTGGCGTAGAAACACTTTAGAAAACACATATATTTTTATAATTAAAATTGTACACTAAAACAAACTTAATCG
This sequence comes from Halesus radiatus, assembly GCA_022606495.2. Lineage (NCBI taxonomy): Eukaryota > Metazoa > Arthropoda > Insecta > Trichoptera > Limnephilidae > Halesus > Halesus radiatus. The sequence continues at coordinate 68,874 of JAHDVE020010878.1, forward strand.
TCTGATTATATCATATTATCATCGAAAAGGGCACATAAAAAATTAAGGCATTCTTTTGTTATTATGTCATAACTAATAACCATTTTTATAATTTCTTCAAAAGATTTATACTCACTTTGTGGAGTCATTATTAATAAATTAATTAAAAAATAACTTTGTATTCACCACTTTATTAATAAAGTGGTGAATACAAAGTTAATTTTTTTAATTAATTTATTCATAAACATTTTATTTGTCTTCGAATGAGTGACTCTCTCTTCCTGAAAATAACTTCTTTATTTATTTCATTGCAGGAAAAGTACATTGACGTTGTGTACTATATTGTAACATAATATTTTTTTATTACCCGTATATAATTATTGGAAACGCGAAAAGGCTCGGTCAAAAAAAAATTATGGCTAAATATAACTAAATAATCCATAGCTAAGGGTAAGTACATTTTTTCTCAATTTAACGTTCACTCAGTTTTGATTGATGAAAGCGGCCATTAGAGCCCTATAATAATAATAATAATAATTGGATAATTTGTATAGCACTGTTTTTTGTGAAAAATCACCTCAAGAGCGCGCTGTACAAATATTGCTTCATATTTTCTATCTAATTATGTACAAACAGATACAGAAAAAGCATACTTACCCGGTAGGTAGCTTCAGATAAACAGGTTTATTAGAAAATTTAAGCTTGGAGAAGATATGATTTTTACAGTTGATATTGTATCCTTCTTTTCTATTGATATTACATTTATTAGAAGATTGGTGGCAAAATAAAAGTTGGTAACTATTTGTAATAAATTAAATTTTTAGGACTGGAGAATATTTATAAATCGACTTTAAAAAAGCTTAAGAATTCTATTTAGGTTCAAATCCGAAATTTTAAATAGATATTAACTTTTTTTTACACATTTAGTTATTTACAATCTCGCGGACTATGAAAATTGACTCATTGAATGGCTGTAGGTAGACGCATTTGCGCACCGGTGCGTTAAAGAATTGGCATATTCTACAAGTGATTTTAGGTAAGTAGTAACCGGTTAGCCTAGCTAAGCAATTTGCGAGTGCATTTATTTCATTTATGGATATGCTTGTCTGTAAAGATAAGTTTTAAGCTTAGCTCTGAATTCTGTCCCACCATTGCTGCGTATATTTTCAATATCATTAAAAATTATTACCTGCATAAAAAAAATACATATTTTTGTTAATTAATATTTACGTATATAGGCGCGCTTATAATGTTTCTACAATGTATAAATTACATGATCGAGTCAAATTAATCGAGAATTAGGGGCGATACGACAGTTTCAAACTCCCCCATTCCTTAAAATAAGACTTATTACGTAGTACAGGTACAGATTAGTGATATTATTTTACCGATCACATGCTTCATCATGCGAAAAAGGATTTAATATCAAGCGAGGAAGGGTGCAGATTATTCGAGCCCAAAGCCACCCTTGAGGGATTAAAACCTTTGACTGTATCAACAATAGGGAGGAAGACGGCAGGGACGTCCGACCTGCACTTGCAATAAAAATAATAATAGATGGTCTACATTATACAGCGTTGTTTATTAATCTCATACACGATTTACATTGATAAATGTAGATAGTATTAAAAAAATGAGTTTAACACTTTGATCCCAAGAGTTAATTCAAATTAACACGAACTCTGTGATTTTTTTCCCGTAACTAAAAAGATTTTAACAGCTGGGAATCTTCTCTAAGTCGTCTATTTTTTTTCTGCTAGGTTGCAACCCTTATTTCCATAAACCTAGTGACAGCTCCCGTTTCGGCGGTCATGCTCGGTCTGGGATCCATCAGTAGTTTATTTTTGTTTTATATTATCTTTATATTAATTTATTCATGCTACACTGTGCACGATTTAAAAAAAATAAAACAAATATTTGTGTGTTATGTTTTTTTCCCTTACTAATAAAAAATGACCCTTTGAGGCCTAAAAGAATCATTACTTATAAAAAGAAAAAATAAATTAAATTTTCAGATAATTTTCTAAGGTGTTATCAAGCTTAAGATAGGCTCTAGGTATATATAAAAAAATACAAAAATACTACGGGTATCAAGGGGTTAAATTACTTTAAAAGTTATCAAAACCAGTTTCTCAACTAATACTAATAATAACTAAAATACATGTATAATATAATAATGTAAGTGTACAGTGGTTTATAAACCAGACACATAAAAAGGAAAACCGAAAATGATATAATAACAGTAGGTAATATGTAAATAACAGAAATGCATAGTTATAAGATGAAGTTTCACATAATCCGCCTCACTAGGCTAGCTAAACTCAAACTGAAAGGAAGGTAATTACAAGAATGTGAACCAAGCGCATTAAATGCTCTGCCCCAAACTTCTCAACATTCATAAGAGATGGTTCATGTTCGACGTATCAGACTTGGTCAACCTGAGCATGAGTTGCCTCGGAGTAAGATTGTACCTTACGCATCAGTCAAAGATGACGGTGCCAGCCCGTTCGGTGCTTTATACACAAAAAGAAAAATTTTAAACTGAACTCTTTCTGTAACTCGAAGCCAGTGTAGGTGGTATTTGGTGACACCGATCTTCATTATTTTAAGCTATAGGTACTAAATAAAAAATATTAACTACTATAAAAATAAACATGTGAAATACAAAATAAGTTGTAAGTACAAAATGTTTACAGAATAAGGATTGGGATACAAAATGGTACATATAATAGTTATTATATTTTGTAAACTGTGTGATATTTTTGTGTTTTTCTTAGTCCTCACTAGGGGGTCCTGTGCAAGGGCGGACTAGAGTTATTTACTTTGGTGTTATATAATTAGGTGTGTCTTCTATGTCGTTTTTAGTGTTGATTTAAGGTTCAGACAGACTTTTATTCTTGACTTGTGTTAAATAAATTCTACTATTTGTTTTATATCTAGGGGAAGGATGTTGTGGAGTTTTGTGGCAAAATACATGCAGTTTCTTTATCCGAATGAAAGGTGGCGTCATTTCACATAAGACCTTTCGACTTCCAGACCCCAGGCAGCCAATGAAATTGATAATTACATTATGTGCATGAAAGAATTTCTTCATTATATAATATCACCACCAAACATTTCACCCAAAGTAGGGGAAATTTACTTCGAGCACACCAGTCACGACCAAAAAAAACTTCTATAGATTTATATCTTCAGTGGTTATGACACTGTGGCGTTTTATAGGAAATAAACAATTGTTCAGAGTTTATTTAAAAAAAAAAAAACATAATACTAAAATTATGACAGGAAACAAATGCGCTGCAACCGCTGTAAAGGTAGAGTACATATTTGCATTGCCTTATAGCGAGAGGCGGTCATATCACTTAATTTCTTTCTCCCATAGGACGCTCTCACAAACATTGTGACGTGATCAGTAGTACACCTTGATAATGTGCCACGAGAAAAAAGACTCCGTGAAAGAAGACTCCGTCGATAGCTTTTTCCATTCAAAAAGTTTGAATTTGAAAATGGAGTTATCAAAATATCCGCAGGAGTCAGCAGCTAGGCCGTTGCTCCTGAATTCAGTGGTGTCAGCAAGTCTGGATCGTTGCTTCTGTGGTGTATACAGCAGATGGCTACATGACAATTCAACACGTATGAATCGGCACACTTTTATCATTAAAAAATTATTAGTAAAAGTACGAAAAAAAGTCGTCTGAAAACCTAATATAACCTAACCTAATTATCCTTTTTATAATAAAAACGAGGTTGTTGTTTAATTATTCAAAAAGGTTGTTGTTTAATTGTTTAAAAAAAGGTTGTTGTTTAATTGTTAAAAAAAAGGTTGGTGTTTAATTGTTTAAAAAAATGATTTAATTGTTTAAAAAAATTGTTTAATAAGAGGTTAAATTAAGTTAGGTTAGATTAAATTTTCAGGATAGTTCTTTTTTTGTAATTTTAATGACTTTATATTTTTAAAAGTGTGCAGATTCATACGTGTGTTGAATTATCCGGTCACCGCAATGGATGGAGTTCGTTGTTTCCCATATTATGGCAACTATTTTTTCTTCCGTAAAATGGCTGATATCGAAACGAGGGATAGACACGCCACTGGTAGACGGTATTCATTAGTTGTCTAAGTGCTAAGTTAACCACGAAAGGCCCGAATGGGTATTGTCAACAGTTAAATTTAGGTTCTTAAGCCCCTTAACAAAGGGTAATATGAGTTAATAAACTTCGCACGGAGCGGGCGCTAGAGGAATCAAAACAGATTCAACCAAAATATTACGAACCTTCGTGTGCAAGAAATTTCGAGTAATATTGCAATGGAATTTATGAAATTAAAACTGAATTCTGAGAATTCATTAATTATTACTTGAGGGGATGCGGAGCTTTCACCTTGATAATAATATACCGGTATAATAAGGTAAATCTTTGCCCTTTAGGAAAAAAAATGACATACATTAAATGTCAGTGCACTCGTGTTATTTCTTTATTTTATTTTTAATTAATATTTTTTTGAAATTTGGCTACACGGGAAATCCCACGAGTTATAAAACTCATTTTGTGAGAAGAGAAATTTACAATACACAAGTGATACAAAAAAGATACAAAAACTTAAGTAGAAATAAAACTACAACAACTGACGACATAATTGACAGACTTGCCCTAAGTACGACTTCGCCGACTGGAGGCAAAGGCAGAGTGACACCCATTTCGACACCAGCTTTATATAATATATAAATGATCAATTTTTGAGAGCGCCGTTTAGTAACTAAAATCACCTCAGGGGCGCTTTACTTCTTGCTAAAGTTTGCAGCCCCTTTCAAATAAATATGTTTTTTAGACTTTTCTTAAAGGTTGCGAAATTGCTTTCTGACCTCAAACAAATTGGAAGGTCATTCCAAGAATGTGGGGCAGTACATTGAACGCTCTGTATCCAAGCTTTGGTTAACTACCGCCCACGTTTGATTCGCGTGATTTTGACTACGGTAATCAAATTACAAAACATTTATAAAAAGGGGGAAACTTAACACTCTAACAAAATATTCGGTTTTTGTAAAGAAGCCGAACCTTTTTACTAAGTTGCTGTTTTACTTAAATTGGCGGCACGCGAAGCATGCCCCCGCCTCTCTTATTTTGGTTTCTTCCCCTAGGATGTCAGGGGATCTCCATGTATTACTTGGTTTGCGGTTTGCATTGATGTCTACTAAAATTACAAATTCATAATAATTTTGTAATAAAACAATTGCTTTGTTTACGTTTATTACTTATTTTAGTTTCTTCCCCACGCATGTTAGGGCATATCAATATATTATTTACTCTGTGACAACAACAGACCAGCATATACAATTATATATAAATATTTTATTATTTATAATTATTTTATTATTTTTATTATATTATATACGCCCTATATGGGCTTTTACATATTTAGTTACTTATAATAGTCACACAGGTGCAAAACACAGCACAGTAACTGCACCAAAAACTAAAAATATTACAAAATGAAGACGATACACTGATTTATATTTCAGAGAATAAATATGAGAAAGAAAATCAGAAATAAGTTATTTATATACTGTGTCAAAATGGCTCAAACTGAAATAAATCAGAAAATTAAATATTTAAAAGACAAAATTAAAATAAATAGGTAATAAAATTAACTCAAAGGTTTATATTAGCGAATAAATCATTAAAAAAAACCCATGGAAGAAATTAAATACCTACATGCCATTATTGATTTGTAAGGACTGTTGGAACATTGTCTATATGCACTATTGTCTATACCTATTATCATGGGTACTTATTTACCAGCAGTGGCGTGCAGTTCATAAAGGCTGAAAAGCTGTGCCCACCCTAATAAAAACGAACTATAATTAAAAGTTAATGGAAAAAAATCCGACGAACTTCTGTTTAAAATATATTTTCATGGCAAACTCGTTAAGTTAATTATTCCACAATAAGTTTATTAACTATTGGGAATATAATGCTGTATACATAAAAAATAAAATAATAAAGTATGGAACATTCACAGGTAAGGAACTTGTACGTTTATTATTATTATTTGTACATTTCCCTTTATAACTTCTCTGTGTCATGCACTTATACATTATTATACATACATACATACATATTTATGATATATAATACATACATATTTATAATATATAGCAACACAATAATACTTATATACCAACTATGTTATATCAGAATTGAAACTTTGCTTGAAATGGCTTTTAGCCGTGTTTGGTGACCAGATCTGAATAGCCAGATATTTTCATATTTCCCTATCTTCCTCTTCCTCTTCTCCTTTCCCTCCCCAATACCTTCTGCCTCACAACATTCCCCAATTGGGAATGCAAAAGTCTCACTGGCTCCAGACGGTTGGGAGCAGTTGGGACTCTTGTGCGGTATTCATATAAAAAAAATGCATTATGTTCTTTTTTTCTTCACTAAAAGCTTTTTTTCTTTCTGTACACAAAATCATTTAAATGTTTAAATATGTAAAAACCCATCGGGGCGTTAATAAATAAATAAATAAATAAAAAAATAAATAAAATAAAATAAAATAAAAATTAAAAAAAATAAAAATAAAAATAAAAATAAAAATAAAAATAAAAATAAAAATAAAAATAAAATAAAATAAAACAATCAGAGAAAGATTATAATAAAATGATCATTGTCAAATATTCAATGCACAAGTTTGAACTACACACAGTCTACCTTTGGTCATATAGGAATGCACGCCACTGTTTACTTGGTTTACTACCTGCCTTCGTGTGACATTTGGAATGTAAAATAACATATGGCGTTGTGTCTAACATTTAGAGAGCTAAATTTATATATCGAAGCTCCATAGCTCATGAGGGATATAACGTAGAGAGGTGAAAAATGCTACGTTACCCGATAAATTCCAGGTAGAAAAAGTTGTGTGAATTTCATTACGCCAAAGCTCACCGTAGTTTCAGTACTTCAAAGCACCACAATCTCTTACTTCGTTAAGCTCTATGTTATCTTTATTCTCACACTCGGTCGGACTAAAAAGTCCAACGAATCTCAAGACCTTTGTTTTATTTATTCTGCGGGAATATATAGACATCAACTAGGAACAAACGTTTTGCAAGAAGTAGGATAGCGACATATTTCAAGGCATGCCTTCCAGAATTACCTTTAATTTAATTCAAAGTAGGAGATCTAAAAATAACCATATAAATCAGCGCTACCATTAGCTGCCTAGGTATTTCATTCAGGGGACGAATGCATGAAAAATGAAGTTAAGGAATTGAATAGCAGGAGCCGGAGTATTGCACCTACATATACTATCATCCCTTGCGGTTTGTGCTCGTGTACGAGTACCTACCTACTACTTACGTGTACGTTGTGTGCACGTGGTGAAAAAATATATAAATACGTACGTATCCATGTGTGCAGATTCCAACACATATCAGTATTGTATTTGTAATATTTTACTACAGGTTTGCTGAATAAGAACTATACATTTTTAGATATATTTGAGTGTTCAAACATTTCCGAGGCTCGATTCCGGTTCCTTTTAAGGATAAGATATTGTCTTTATTCTTACCCTTAAAAACTTTTTGCTTAACTGCGGTTCCGGTACTCTCGGATGACGGGTGTTATTTAGCGAATGACATTCTTTAAAAATATCGATAATTGTGCAGTTTTAACAAAAGGAAAACACAATATTGTGGTAAGTATTGACTTTAAACATTATTAGTCAGTTGTTTGTCCCATAATAATGCTATCACATTAACCGAATCAATGAAATTTTGTAAAATGTTAGATAAAAGTGATTTAAATGCTAAAAATTATAATAAATATTTAACTTACACGCGTAGAGTGCGTGATAATTTTAGCTATTTTTTTAATAAATTCGCAATCTAAGACATTCGACATCTATACATTAAGACTATTCGCATGTACATATGGAAAAATGATTTAATGAACAAAACACAATAAAAAAAAAATTACACTCGCCACTCGTCACACCTAAAATTCATAATTCCCCAAACAGCCTCCAATAACATTTATTTCAAAGAATGTCTAACATCGTAAAATAGATTAATTGCTCTTACTTTCATTATTAATATATTAACTTATTTAAAAATATATTTTTATTTTTTAAACTAAAATATATATAAGTGTATATGAATTATGATTTTATTCTTATCTTATTTTATTTGATTTTACTTACATCTTTAATAAATCTCTACTTTTGCTTTTTCTTTCAACATGCCACTTTATATTGTTTTTAAAATGCTTCTGTTTCTATTTATGTTATTTTAATTTATTTTTTTCCTTACAACAATATTATTATATACAACAAATATGGAGTACCATAATAGGGCATGTGCCTTGTTTGGTAGTTGAAAAAAGATGTTAACTCTGTACTAAATATTATAAATGAATAAATTGTTACGTAACGTAAGAAAGTTCCTAGAAAGGTACTAGCCACTCGTAAAACACCAACGGTAAAACGACGCCAGCGCCACGCTTGCAAACGACACCTCGCACGCACACACGCCGGCCATTCTCTCCTCGCACCCGGCTTCGGAAGCACTCGCCCTCACCCGCTCTGGAGATGGCATCCCCGGAACGCCGCCGACTACGTCTCGAAAAGGAGCACGCGAGCAGCCATGTTGGCTGACTGTTAATTGCTTCTACGAGGACCCCATTCGCCGCTACAACATAAACTGTGAGCTGTCTTTGCATTCCCCCCTATTTGTGTTGTAACTTATTCGAGTCCCTGTTTACATGCCCGTTTAGAATATATCAGAGAGAAATCACCCGTAACTTTCAGTTGAGGTTAGGTTAGCCTACTGTTTATCATAACATAACTCACCGTGTGTGTACCTTCCCCTGAATTAAACCCTGAGTTTGAAAGCATTCAGTAGTTTCATTTGACAGTACTAGAGTCCCAGTTCCCAATTATAAGACTGCCTGTCGGCCTACGACCCTGCAGAGGAGCTTCTTTGCCTGCCGAAACTGAGCTAGTCGAATGTCCAGAGCCGAGCTCCCTGGAGGGACACCACCCTCGGGGTAAGTCTGTACAAATGATCTGTCTCCCGTGACCGCTCTTTCCCAACCTTCCTCCTCCCCTTCTCCCGCATTCCTACATCCAGTCAAATCCGAATGTTAACAAAATAAATATTAAAAAAATATAAATATATTTAAAATTAACTAAATGTGTTAAGTTTGTATGATGCACACATACTTTTTAATAATATTGTGACAATTAAACCAGAAACTCATTAAAAAATGTATTGTCATTGATATGGTATTGGAACCGAGGTTAAACAAAATGTCTTTAACACAAAGGATAAGAACAACGTCTTATCCTTAAAAAGAACCGGAATCGGGCCCCAGGTCCTTATGACAATCTAATTGGGCATATGTCCATATTTGTTTGTAGGAATCAATGCATGTGAATTCGAGTACATGAACAATATATATGTTTGAAGAAACTCACATGTAACATAATATACATATATTATGAGTACCGGCTGATTCCAACACATGCAAATGTAATATTTATAGAAACATAACCTATAAGGATGTAATACGATACCCATAGATTTGTAAAAACATTTAGACACCGATGCATTTTTTAAATGACTAAATCTTTAAACAACCCAAATTGACATTTGACAAATTTATAAATACGTACGAACACAAACGATATAACTATATGTGTTTATTCTACCGATATTTTAAAGAGAGGTACTGCAAAGAGGTAAAGTAACCGATCCCGTCGCTATGGTTGCACAATCGGGAGACATACCAAACGCATGTCCATAATTTGAAAACAGTTGACATTTGCCATATAAGAAAAAGTCGTTTACACGAACGATTTACTGGCCTTTGAATTTCTCTTCACCTACAATATGCGCCTCTGACCGGGTTCACAATTTGCTGTTTTTTTAAAACCCTTCACACGGAATTCCCAAAGAGAACAGATAATACAGATCTTGATATTTTCCTCGGTGGAATTAATATTGCAAACTCAAATTTCTTTTTACAATCTGTACAAAATAAACAAAAAACACCAATACAATTTTTTCCAATAATATGAAATATACATGCATAGTATGAATAAACACAGAACACGCATACATCGTCTGAGTATACATATATCTAGGAACTGAAAACTAATGCACGTAGACTCAAACACATACATATTGTATGCGGACCCTAAGCCCTTAGGCCAGGAAGTGGTGGTCCGCACTCCGCAGTGAGCCTGTGCGCGATGTGCGGTAGCGCTATTTGAATGGTTAATCCCTACTCCCTACCGTCCTACCGTTCTACCGTCCTACCGTTCTACCGCCCTACCGCTCTACCCTATCATCACAACGTTCCTGAGCGAACCTTCACGGTAAACGTGTATGGTGCACACACCTACAGCAGTCGAACTGGTGTTCCAGTATGACATGTGACGGAACCAATGGTATTCAAAAAATGTATCACGGTTTTTTTTTCAAATAGAAATATGTATGCTTCCAGATTGAAAATGCTTATTCCAGAAAGGGAAAATTACTTAGCAACATAATATAAACAAAAAAATATTATTAGCAATTACAATTACAAACTACGTAACAAATTTCATGAAATAATCCTTTGTTCCTACGTCTCAGATTACATACATTTCGCCACATAATCCATACATAAATTAAGCTGATAAACAGTTTTTATCTCAAATGACCTGCCAGGTAAGTATGGTCCCATATAAGATTATCTGCCTGAACATAAAATTAATAACATGCATATTTTAATGCGGCATCACGTTCATTGGTCAAATGCATTCTACAAATAGTTTGGTATTACATAAGTAGTAATAATAGACTGTTTATAGTTAGTGACAAAACAGAGCATTTAAAAAAAAACATTTGTACAGCGCCCTTGAGGTGATTTTTCACAAAAACGGCTCTATACAAATCATCGAAATATTATTATTATTATATACAAATAATTTACAAGAAGCATTATTTGCTTGTTCATAAAATAAGAGAGTACATAAATACAATACCTAATTTATAAACGATTTGAATGAAACCAAATAAAATAACATAGTAAAATAAGTTCATATCGTATGTCGATAACACTTGAATACATTTGGGTAAAAGATTAGATAAAAATTATTATTTGCTTGTATTTCGTGAACTTAGCGTCTGCTTTCGACGTAAATCAATAGAAATATTACACACGCTAAATTTCAGAAAGTCGTGTATTTATTTCGCCGAAATTATTAATTATAAATACAATTTGTTTTTTGGCGAGTTTCTAAACTGAGGTCAGATGGTTGGAACATTCTACGAAATAACACAATTAAAAATAATTGAACGCTATAAAAGGAACAAATTTTGAGAAATACTCGAAAACTTCCACCTGCGATATCAAAAAGCAAAATTACTTTATGCCTCCGTATTTCACGAAAATTGAGGCATTTTCTTTCTTAATAATCTTATGGGCTCCGGATTTTTCGATTTTCCGATGATTCTATCCTTTTTTATGGGAAATGCAGAATTTGCGACGTCGTATAATACGCCCAATAAATCGGTACATTAGGTTTCATGCTTCATATACAATATGGCGGCATTAGGGACAGTAGCGGCTTCCGCCCTTTAGCGATATGTGACTGGAACGTAATAACGAGGGCCGTTTCACGGGTCGATCTTCCCACCGGTTCATGCTCCATGCTTAGGGATGCTATCGATTCGGCTACATCGATGTTTTCGATCAAACGTCGTGTGGCCGCTTCGGGGAAATGGAATAGCGATGTCTATTAACTTGAGAGAAATCGCCTCCGTGGCGTTGGGCGGTTTTCGGGAACATTTCTTATATCAACCAATTTCTACAGGTTATAAAAGGAACTATAAAAAACAGACATCGTTTTATATCTGTTCACTGGATCCAACTACCGTTCATAAACTATCAATAACCCGGAGGATAGAACGCTCGGCTAGCAGTTGGACGGATTGATAATCACAGTGGTTAACGACTTCCTCCCTTTCCAATACCAATTATAGTCTTAGATATTATAGCTTCATTCGGTAAAATCACACAAAAATAATTCTGTATGTTAATGATTCGGATTTTTTTTGACGAATATTGCACAGTTTAAATATTGAAGACTGCGATGAGATGAAGATGTAAGTCGCATGGAAGATGGTCAAATTCCTGGTGAGTTGGCGAGATCTCTCAGACTTCGGAGTATATGATTTTAAAATGGTTGTTAAGAAGGACATAACCAAACATGTGGCGGTACGAGTGAGCACATCAGCGCCTGTCGAACATACCTTTTGCACAAATTAGCCAGGCGTTTCACGTTCCAATATTACACTGCCAGAATTATACAAGGACGGAATTACACATGGAAGGAATTGCACAAACTTAAATTATACCTACTGAAATTATACACAATTTATTTTAATAGGTTCAATTTTTTTTCTTGTATTAAATTTATTTAGCACACACTTAAACACACCATTTTTTAAGTGTGCAATTAATTTCTACTTCAATTACACCCAATGGAGTAGGTGTAATTCTCTAATAATATTGGTACGTGAAATTCACGTGCGTGTAATTTCGTAATATAACCATTATCGCACAGTTTGCAAAGCGATACAATTGGTTAAAGGCCTCATGGAAAATACCGAAGGTATTAAAACATCCACGGAGATTCCATAATGCCACTGCGGTATCACATAAAAATTTGGACGTACACTTTTTTTATAAATGGGATAATTATGGACCCATTATATAAAAACAAGTTTTGCAAGCACAAAATGGAAGGCGTACAAGGATGTTTCATACAAAATCGGTATTTTTGTCACACCCTATTCGTGGTGGTCCATTGAGCGCAGTTGGCTATTATCGGAAGCAGAGGTGCCCGGGGCGACCGGCCCAGCTTATCATCGGACATTTACTATGCCTGTGTGGTTGTACCTGTTTACTTGGTTGTCGCATGAATGTTGATCGTTATCATTTTATTTACGTACCTATTTATGGTTGTTGGTTTGTTATATTATCTATATACCTGCTTACTTGGTTGTTGGTTCTAATATCATCCACGTACCTATCTATGATTGCTGTTTGGTTGTTGTTTGTTATATTGTCTATATACCTGCTTACTTGGTTGTTGGTTCTAATATCATCCACGTACCTATCTATGATTGCTGTTTGGTTGTTGTTTGTTATATTGTCTATATACCTGCTTACTTGGTTGTTAGTTCTAATATCATCCACGTACCTATCTATGATTGCTGTTTGGATATTGTTTGTTATATTGTTTATATACCTGCTTACTTGGTTGTTGGTTCTAATATCATCCACGTACCTATCTATGATTAGTGTTTGGTTGTTGTTTATTATATTGTCTATATACCTGCTTACTTGGTTGTTGGTTCTAATATCATCCACGACATCCACGTACTTATCTATGATTGCTGTTTGGTTGATGTTTGTTATATTATCTGCGTAATTGCTTGATTGGTTGTTGTGTTGACGTTACATTACATACTTAGCTGCACACGTTATTGCATGGATGTTGGTCTTTACAATTTTATGTACCTACCCATTAGTGTTGCTTGGTTGTTATATTATCTGCGTAATTGCTTGATTGGTTGTTGTTATATTGCGTACTTAGTTGATCACTAGGTTGTTTTATGGACGTTAGTTGTAATATTACCCATTCACTTGCTAACTTGATTGTTGCATCGTTGTTGGTTACATTACATTACATACGTACTTGCCTATTATGGTTATTGGTCAAAGCGGCATAATGCAATCCTATTCAAATATGGAACAATTTTCTGCATGTCTGTTGTGGCACAAATAAAATTTCATGGTTCACTTGAAAGAAGAATGCATTTTCAAATTGATTGAAAGTCGTGGCTGTTAAGAGGATAGATCATCTAGCAAACATCCAGGAACTAGGAGATCTGTTTTGGTTATTTTTAAGGAAAATTTCTTATCCCTCTCCTTAGGCTTAAAGACGTCTTGGTTAACTGCGATTCTGGTTTTCTCGGATAACAGCCGTCATTAAGCGAATGATATTAATTAAAAATATCAATATTTGTGTAGTTTTAACAAGAGAAAAACTCAATATGAAGTAAGTTACCAACTACGTTATCATTTACTTTAAACATTATTAAACGTCATGTCGATGTTGATTTCCGGCACGATAAACAAGAAAATCGGCAGGGGCGGCATAGAGGAGAGTCGTTCCAACCGGACCGATTCCGAAGGCGGTGGACTCATCGGATTCACTCGTTCCGGACTCACACTCAAGGACTGACTAAGGTTTTGGATTGGAGTCAGAAAGAAAAAAAACAACCCTATTCAATAGTAATATGAACGATTTTTGCTTCCGGAATCAGAAACACCCGGAGCAGTCAGAAAAGAAACGAAAAGCGACCATATTCAAAGGTGAAATATGCACGTTTTTTTCCTTCCAGAATCAGAGACATCACAGAAACGGCAGAATGATGATTCCTGTCGTCCCAAAGGTTTTGGCGGACCAGAGGACCCGGGCAGACCGAAAGGAACGAGGACTGAGTTCAAGAATCATACGGCCGGTCCACATTGTCCCACTAAGTAACATTCACCGGACCGGCTAAAGCAGACCAATCAGCACCCATATTGGTTAATTGCGATATGTTAATAACCAGAACGAATCAAAGTCATGCAGTGTTCATGTGGCTTTTGCCAAAGATCTTTCAGAGCTCTAATGCCCATAACAGCTATAATGTTCCAGACAGAAAGGGATGAAATTTTTTGTTGCTTCGGGGAATTACAATATGTCGTCAAAATTCCAAAGTTAATATTCAAGTTCTGTAAACGTTCTATTCAAGTTCTGTTATTATTATATTATGAACCAATTATTATACGGTGCTTGAGTAGAGCTTTTACAGACCTTGAATATTAACTTTAAAATCTTGATGAACCCTTCGAGTTTCTCGAAACAACCCGCACAAGTGTTCACCTGTCCTGCGTTTTTGCTCCTTCATACAAAAAGATTTTCTTTTGTAAAATTAAAATTCATCTCAAAGGAAATTGTTTTGAAAATAAGATTTTATAATGTTTTGGTTTACGGTTACTGATGCGGAATTTGAAGATATCATAACTTTACAACAGATTTCGAGCAAGACAAGTGCAATGATAAAACATCTTGAGTACACCTTTAGAAATATTATAAATTTTTTAGTAAAGTTTTTTTTTCAAGTTATCTTTACTTTAGAAGTTATCGCTACTTTAATTTAAAAGAACATTAGGTTAAGCACATCCCAATGACAAATCATACGCTATATAAAAAAAATCTTATCAATTCATTCTCTTAAAATATATACAATAAAAAACATACCTTAAAATTTTTTTTATGAAAAAAATGGTGCAGAAGTCGAGATTAAACACGAAAATCACATTTAAAAATATAAACATGGCTACCCTCTGAACGAGTAGCTAAAATTTAATGATAAAAAAGCAAGCAAAGTCAGTAATGTCAGCAATTGGAAAACCGTCAAATTTTATTCGCTCTGGATAGGGAGGAAAAAATCTTAATGGGTATTCAAATATACGTATGATACGAAGGGGATAACGATATGACGAGCAGTTCGTATTATTTGAATGCCTGATCCCGACCATATTATGACAAACATTAACATTGATGGCATTCTCAGTGCATTTAGTGCACAATTGAAGCTTCAATGTATTAAACCGCATAATGCTTATTCCCAATTATATATTTAGCATTACGATGTCTATCATTCGGTTATAATCAAAGAAAATGGAAAACCGTAAGGCATGCAGGCATAAAATCTTATTTAACGATATATGGAAAAACAATGGTTAGAGGCACCACATATAAAGCGCCTTTTAGGTGATTTTCTCACAAAAACGGCGCTATAGAAATAATCCATTTATTATTATTTTTATAATTATAATTATATGTTTCAAAATTTATAAAAATATGTAGATCGTAAACAATATACGATTTTTATTAAAATCAAAGCTTAAGCAATAGTATAATTATCTATCTCTCTGGGAAAATTACCAATGTATGCAGAAACTCAATGTTACTGATTAACAAAACATATAAATTATGAATGCACAATCCAAATCCAAACTCAAGGTATAAATCTAGATGCAATAATAATCTATTATTCCCCACACTGAAATAAGGAGCAACCATAGACATAATTATTTTAGAGTACACAAACAAATTGATAAAATTAATGCCTCAACACAGGCTTGCCTAGTTAGGCATGTTCTACAAAACCTTAAATACTAATTAACGTGTCATGTATTAATTGTAGTATTATTTATCCCATATTGTAATTGTGTTTAATTACACAAAACCTATTTCAAGAAATACCATTCTTATTATTATTAACAGAGATATGGAAAAGGAATTCGTACCTATATATTTATTTCCAACTGGGAGTACACTTTTATCAGTCAGGTAAACGCAAACGTGGGCTCTCTTTTTGCTAAAGCGATGCAAGGACTTTTGAATTTAGCAATGTCTAGTGACCAGATCTGAATAGCCGGGTAGCTTCCTCTTCCACATCTCCTTCCCCTCTATATTTCTTTCATCCTCACTGGCTCCGCGAAAATGAATTCCTGTGCAGCATTCACATAAAAATAAACAATATAGTCACGTGTTCCTAAACAATTAAATCAGGAAAAACGATTGCGAAGGTGAAATTTAAGAAGGTAGCAAGTAGCAACATCAAAATGACTATTAATATTATAGGCAAAACAAGAGTTAACAAAAGATAAAGTTTACTAGAAACTTTGGATAAAAATTCCGTACGATGCAGAAATTTCCAGCTTGGAAATAAGCGAGGACAGGGGAAAATTAATAGTATTTTCCAAAAGATAACCCGGAAGCACCCGTTAATTATCCCCACCCGGCCTACGGGGTGGGTCGTTCAAAGGAACGCCATAATTAAGTGGAGAAACAATGAAATGACCAGACAAACAATACAGGGAGAATACCTGGCTACCAGAATACTCGGGGGTGAACTAAACAAATAATCTGAGATCGCAGGGGAAGGCGTAAAGTAGGTATGAAGTCTGGGGTGAGTTATCGAGTAGGGGATCTAATGGTGCTTTTCTTACTGTTTTAGTGCGTCGTAAAGATTGCTTATGATTTATTTGTACAACTCTATTTGAATCTATTATGATAATTTTAAACATTGAAGTTCAGCCAATTTTGTGTAATGAGGCACCACCAAAAATATATAGGTAACAAGGCACCATCAAACATATATATATAGGTAACAAGGCAATGGCAAAAATACAGGATTATAGTTTCAATACACTGGAATTCCACGTGGAATTTATGAAGAGAGCGGCTATAAATATATTATGATATGAATTAGAATTAAATAGATAGAACTAAATATTAATACATAATTTGTACTTATATCGGCCTTGACGGGTCGAGGGGTAAGGCTCTCGACTACGGATCCGAAGGTCGCGGGTTGAAATCCCGGCGTGGGCAAGTAAATTTTATTCAATTAATTTGTGCTCTTTCACAAATAATTATTTAAAAATAAAATATAGTATATTTGCGCACTTTCCGCAAATGAGTGGAAGATACTCTCAGTATCACTCTGGAGAAAGACCACCTTTCAGAATTGTAACGTTGCTTGGAATGGCTTTTAGCCGTGTTTGGTGACCAGATCTGAATAGCCAGGTATTTCCCCACCTACCTCTTCCCCTTCTCCTTCCCCTCCCCAATACCTTCAGCCTCACAACATTCCCAAATTGGGGATGCTATAGTCTCACTGGCTCCGGACAGTTGTGAGAAGTTGGGACTCTTGTGCGGTATTCATATAAAAAAAAATTACAAGAGCTACCATTGGTGGGCAAGAAATTATGATGTTCCAATCAATTTTTAAATTCGTACAAATAAGAGTTTTTCGGAAAATTCTCCAGATTGGGATTCATAGACCCGGTATTATTATTATTATTTACTTATTAATTGTAGAAAAAAAAATACATTTTCACTTGCTAAAATAGAATCTTCAATTTTTTCTTTTTTGTTTTTAATTTCGCCTGGAAGGAAATTATATAAATTATGAGGAAACGTAAGCTAGCACAATTCATAAATATGAAATTAAATAAATATTGCGAATTATTTTCTAGCAAAATTGAGAAAACGGGGATTTTTTTTTTAATTGTCTGATGAAGACAATTTCTAAAAACTTTTAAATGTAAAAAAAACATACCGAAAGAAATCGATGAACGAGTGAGCCTAATGCTGTGTGTTCGCAGTGGCGTGATCTATGAGCAAAGGGAGGGAGTTTTTGGAATTTTTAGAGGTCGGGTATGAATTTATTGTGCTTAATAATCAAATAAAGTAAAATAAAAGTCCAATTCTTAAAATATTCCCAATAAGCTAAGTACGTGGCAAGCTCTCGCCCGTTTTTATCAATCTATAACACATGTGTATCTTAGTTCATAGTTTAGTAATATACTGCCCTGAAGAAGCTACGGTAGTGGCGAAACCCGGTCAGAAAAAAGTATATAACAAATAAAAGTGATGAAAACAAGTTATTTTTTTAATTTTTAAATTATAATGTCAAATCACCAAGTTACCGCTTCATTTTATTAATATTTAATTTATTTTATTTAATTATTATTATCTTATCATTATTATTTATTTACTATTATCTACTTATGAATATTTAATAATAAAAAAATTCATGTATTATTGTTTGCTTATTGAAATTTACTGATTATCATTAAATTGTAAAGCCGCTCATCTCAACACAGGATTGTCCTAGTGAGATGGGTGGCTAATGTTTTTGTTTTCATAATTAAATTTAAGAATAAATAAATAAAATAAATATGAAAACATAACATAAGTATTACATATTATAAATATGTATTAAAATCATATTTTTCATCGAAGATGGATTTGATAGATTGCACATCTATCTATACGTCCGAGTATAATCTGATTGATGCATTGTCAACATTTCACAGGCGAGTCGCGCCTGGCTTTGGCAGTCGATATGCGAGCATTTGTCCCAATCGCTTTCAGGACTCATTTTTAGATTGATATTGTATAGTGAAAAACGATCTATCTATCTCTCTCTTTCTCAAATTGCTTTCATGAAACTATTGAAATTGGAGGACAAAGAACACATCTAAAAATAACTAAACACACGAGACAGTTACGTTGGTAAAAAAAAAAGTTAATAGGTAGGAGGGATTAAAACATTCAACCGTTAGACAAACTGAGGAATGCTAAAATTATGAAAATGAAAGCACGTAAAGGAGATTCATAATATTAATTATGTAAATATTTGGATCACGCGACGTGATTTCAAAGTTTTGAAAATAAACAATTTACATTTTAATTCCTCGAACTAAGGAGAGGTAAAATACGAAATTGAAAGTAAACGTAGAAATGAGTGTTCAAAATATAAAAATTTCGAAAGAACCCTTCCATCGTTAGGAAAAAAAGCTTTGTTTGATTCAATTTAACTACGATGAGCCAAATGTAACTGAAATCTTTACAAACCTAGTTTGAAAATTGTGATCATTTCGAAATATAAATAAGTATAAATTCATGGAATGGTTTGAATACGTTCAAAATCAAACTGTACTAATTACGTAACTAAGTTCCAAGAAACTATAAAAATACAGAGCATTTCGAAGCACTACCACAATAAATTCCCGAAATATGTGGGAAAATACTTTCCCACGGTGATGTAAGCGTACGCACCTAATTACAGTTGCATTCATTATTTGTCACCGACATTTCATCAGCTAATTGCTAAGATTATAACATCAACTAAAACAGCTCTTCCAGCCTATGTGATAAGCCTAAGTAATCCTAGAGCCGAGGAACAGTTTGAGTCTGGGGGTGGTAACTACGGCATTCCAGGGGTACAGGAAACATAAAGGCCTCCACGCACAGATAACATCTCTAATTGCCTGATAAACACAAACATCATATAAACAACCCCCCAACCCGTCACGATAAGCAAGAAGGGCACGGTGGTCCAAAGTACCGTTTAATAATGCGCTAAGGGCCTACCCTCAGGGATAGAACAGATGAGAAAACCACACAGTTGATGAGAACCTGTAAAAAAGTTTTACTTGCAACGCATATCAAAAGAATTGTGAAGCTGATAATAAGTATTTTTGACTAGCAACAGCTGGCGTATTCAGTATTAAGGAAAACTTTCGGGAGTCTTTTGGAAAAGGGGTCAATTTGTTCATATGCTGAGGAAATTTGGGTAAGAAGTGAAGTAGTATTTTTGTAGAAAGTACCTTTAGACCCAATCTAAGTGTTTGTGTTTTATTATCATACCCCATAAGGGAATATTTACATACATTTTTTGTGGTAGGTACTTAACTGGATTTGAATATTTTATAAATCTAAAAAAGTGTTAAATTCGTAAAATAAGTAACATTTCTCGGGAAAATATATAAGCTACATCCTTATTATTCAATCTTCAAATAAAATTGATATCTACGCAGGTATATGTATATATATTAATGGGTGGAAGTGCAATTTGACGGTTTTTTCTTTCAATAATGTTCCTAAAAGAATCTTCTCCAGACTTTAATTTTGCTGCTTTCGTTTCCCCTTGATTTCGTTTGAATTTCTAACATAAATATAATTATTAGAACAATTTTATTCATTTCATGTGATTATTTACCTTCTCTCGTCACTTACTGTGAATTTTTGTCTATGTTGATAATTTGTCTATGCTATTATTGCTTGTGTCATTATTTTTCAGTGTACTTTGTATATTGATGAGGGAACCATTAGTTTCGAAATATGTGGAAATATATTTATTAAATAAAGGTGTAAAGAAAATAATTCTTTAATTTAATTGAAAAGAAGTAAACAATAATTGTTTATGCATAATGTTTGCTAATTCTATTAGAAAGGCGCGAGCGCTTAGTGAAAAAATGATAGCGAAATGGTATTATTAAGCAATTCTTAATCCTAGGTCTTCCGCCACTGGTTATGCACCGGATCATTCATCTCGCGCATAAATCGCAACTCGGTGAGGCGAGAGCTGAGAACTGCGAGAGAAATATGAGCCGGGAAGTAATAATATCCTTGATTTATCGGAAACAAACGGCGGCGATCGCTCACTGACACCTATCGCGGCAAGATGTCGAAAGTTTCCTCATATTAACCCATGTAATTGAAATGTGTCACACATTGAGAGAAATGTTCTCAGTGAATGCGCCGGCGACGCCGGAGGATTGCTGTGAAATGAGGGCGGTGTCACAATCTAACTGGAGGCAGATTGTATAGTTATTACATTATATTATTTTTATAGACAAAATTATATAATCTAGTAAAAAAAAACAATTAAAGATCTTGTCACATAAATGGTGTTTTATAAAATATTCAATTATAATAAGACACTATTAGCTATACAAATTAAATTGCAGTACGATTACTAATAAATTCAGAAGTGTTCTTCTTACTTATATAGCGGCTATGTGATGTCGCCACCACTTAAATATTATTAATCTAAACACACATTAACCAATAACCAACACGGTTAATATACGAATTCCTCACCAAACAGATGTGTTGTCAAATGCACTCCTTGAGATGCTAAGGCGGTAGCTGGTCGGCTGCCGCTGACTCACCACATTTCAAGCACAAATGATACATACCCCTAAAGAATTGCTAAAATGGTGACCCTAATGAGACTTAAAATTATAGCTAGGTACTAGTTTTACCACCCGGCTTCGTCCGTCAAATTTATTTAGTTTCCCAGTAGATTTCATAAATCGTTTATCGTATTCTTTTTTCTAATTGAATAATTACATAATACGTAACAAAAAAGGGTCTTATTGCAGAATTCACGGTTCGATAGTTTTGACTGTTTCCGGAAAAACAGATTTTTGCTTTACAGTTTAGAGGATGTGGGTTTTAAAAACGCTAAATATAACAAAATTAGCTACGTTCGAAAATCAATATCAAATTGAGACCGTACACACAAAATCTCACAAAAACGTTGTCTAGTATTTGAAAATCATCTTAAAGATAAAAGTTTCGTTCCCAAATACGCAACGTATTGAAAAAGACACAGAGACTTTTTTACACCATTAAACATAAAATAAATTTTGCTTCAGTTAGTTGAACCATTGTCAAACAATTCCATATTCAAAGTTAAATTTCGTGAAAAATTTCATGTTCCTTGTCTTCTTTTCATTCCTGTACCGGCTCCCGATCAAATGGCGCGTGCCGGCAATATGGATGGATGAACGAGGTTCACTCGAGGCTGCGGTAGTCCCAGTCCCTGGGCTCGCAAGCCGCCTGGAAGACATTTCCATTTTGTGCATACAGAAGAGTTAACCGACAATGACAACTCAATATTGCACCATGTGTTTATGATATGAATTTATTATCGCGATATATATATATTTTTATAGGGTTTATACAGAAAGCAGATTTCGTGATGGTTTCGGGATTTCTGGAGGTCTATTCCCGTTCTTTTTAATGAAGATTCATTATCTTTTTCCTTAGGCTTGAAGACTTCTTGTTTAGCTGCGGTTCCGGTTATCCCGGATGACAGCTGTCAGCTGTCATTCAGCGAATGCCATTCATTAAAAATATAAATATTTACGTAGTTTTAACACGAGAAATACTCAATATTAAGTAAGTTAGGATGTTACCAACTACGTTCTTATTAACTTTAAACAATATTAGCTATTAAGCTTTACGATTATAAATGGAAATATAAATGCAGGCGGCAAATTTCACCTTTAGAAGTAGTAACATTAGTATCTCGTGAGGTAGGTACCTTTTTACAAAACGTAATTCTTCGCTTCGTTAAAAGGCGTATTTATGCTATGTAAAAATAAAATTAAAATTAATCAAAATGCATTATAATATAATGTAATTGTTTTTAAAAGTTTTGGTTCAAAACCTTGTGTCACTTGAAGATTCATCAATTCGTGTTTTCAAAATGTGTTTTGGATTTTTTTACTATGTCTACGGAATTCCGCAGTTAAGCAAGACGTCTTTAAGCCTAAGGAAAGGGATGAGGAATCTTCCTTAAAAATAACCAGAATAGCGCTCGTGGCAACATATTCATTCACCAGGTATTCTATAATTACCTAGTTTAACTACCCGGCTTCGTCCCTATATTTGACGGCTTGCAAGTAAAAAAAAGCCGAAACAAATCAACTCATCTCGATTTTATCAACTTGTAGGTACGAGTATATCTAATATTACACCAGTTGCTGGTACCAACAATGTGGGTATTATAGTGTTCAATGTCATGCTTTCATATTCAAATTTTTATATTGCACCAATAACATAATATATTGATGGCCACCGTGGTTGAGTGGTTACGATCCCCGGCTACGAATCCCGGGGGTTCAAATCCCAGCTTGTATTTGATTAATTTGTGTTATTTCACAATTATTTATTAAAAATAATATAGAGTATATATACGGTACGGTACCCAGAGTGGTAGATACTTTCAGTATCGCCTTGGTGAAAGACCACTATTTAGAGTCGAAATATTGCTTGAAATGGCTTTGGTGACCAGACCTGAATAGCCAGGTAGTTCCCCACCTTCCTTTTTCCCATATCTTTCCCCTCCCCATTACCCTCAGCCTCCCAGCATTCTACAATTGGGGATGCCATAGTCTCAGTGGCTCCAGACGATTGGAACTCTGTGAGATACTCAAATAAAAAAAGAATATACACTTTTTTATTTTTTTATTACCTGACTGCTTCAATATGTATTTATGTATGAAAAACTAACAATAAAAATAAAAATAAAAATAGATTAATTGACATATAAAGGAATAGAATGTACAACATAGCGTTTTTACTGCTAAATAAATATTTAGAAGCTCCATAGCTCATGATGGAAAATACGTTGTGAGCTGAAAATAGTTGCACTGACCTATACGTTACTGACAGAAAAAAAAACTGTGGTAATTTCATGAGTTCACCGTTTGAGAGTTTTAGCGGCTTCGGATCACAAACTTTCCGCTTTAGAGTTAAAATTAAAGAGTAAAAAACAATGTATAAATGATTTAAAAAAGTACGTTCTATTTTCCTCGGTTAAATAAATTATCTTAGGAAAGTACGTAGATTTCGAATTAAATATATACCAGTAAATTTTTTAGATGCTCAACGATTTATTGTATCAAAATAAGAATTCCCTGACGTCTGACTAATTTCCGGTTCAATCAAATTTACAACTCTCTTTCCAAATTTAACTTGCCTGCAAAGTTATGCGACAATGCTGGTTTCAATGGTAGATACGTACCTACCGTATCAATTTGAATAAATAAACTCCCTGATAATGTCCTGTTTTCCTGGTATGTGGCCACCGTGATACTATCTCGTTACAGGTAACACAATTTACGCAATAATAAAGCTCCATTCACACAATAGGCGTTTGATATTAAAAATCGAAAATATTGGTGTCGACCCGTGGCGACTTTATATTTATATTATTTTATATTTCGGTATATGCAAATATTTTTTATTTATTTTTATGAAAAAAAAGGTATTTTTCTTTTTTAAAAACTATGATTTTTCCGAACTGGAAATATTTACCCCATTTTCATATATGGCTCCAAAGATTCGTCTTTCTCATTGGATTCCTCTCAAAACAATTAAAAACATTTTCGCTGTTCTTCGTGAGGATCCAACACTCTGAGCCGTAGCTCAGCACTGTCCTGATGAGTGTCTCGATGTACCGCAAAATATTCTCAATTTTATTTGTATCGTGAGACTAAAGAAAAATGATTGATTGAAAAGAATCTATACAAGTTTATTCGCTTCACTACACTAATTACATTTTACGTAATTATGATCGACTACCACGAATTGCCGGATAGCGGTGCGGAGATCGCCGGTATTGTTGCCATTGCCAACATATGTAGGCGATAATGTGGCCAGTGAATGTAATAATGATTTATAGTGGGTACTCCCGAAGAGTTCAAAATGCAGGCCAATTATAAGGAGGTTAGCAACTTTTCCCGGAATTAAAATTATATGGTAAAATTTTGCTATCTCGAACAACGGATATCGGATAGAATTTATGGACTATTATTACATAAATTAGCAAAGTACGCTTCAAAGGACTTGCGTACAAGCATCTACATGTTTTACATGATGGTATATTCTATAAATAAATTTCGCATGCATTTAAATAATCCCCTTTGAATAATTCAACTACATTAATGTTAGTTCAATGGGACAGTGGGATAGTGGCTACTGAAGAGCGATGGGGGAATGCATCGGTAATTGACGGGATACAGGGTGATCCGTCAGTGTCGCCAAACATCCGGAAATATGAACTTTTAACTGACATTTTCTGTATGAACAGCAACATATCGATTGCCTTAAAGAGAAATGGGCTAACTGCATTATCTATAGTGTTGGGGGGGTTTTATAATCATCCGTTCATAACACTTGATACCATTTTTAACTAATATTTGGTCTACCGCCCGATTTCGACGTTTTATAAACGTTCGTCAGACTACCGGTCGTTTGACAGCTGTCAGTTGTTGACGACGACCGCTTATTTGAAACCACTATTTTAATTTAAAATACAATATATGTTGTGCATTTAAGAAATGGATTCCTAATCGAGCAGTGAAAGTGATGACAAGCGAATGGAAATTATTCAAGATAAAAAACAGATGAATAACGGTCCGTTAACGAAACGGTTCATTACGTAACAGAAATTTGGTAGATGGTTTATAAAACTGGCCTTTAGGGAAGTCTTTTGATAAGCCAAATTCAATAATTGTGTTCATAATGCTTTTAATTAATTAATAGAGAAAAGAATTGATTCATGTTAGTAAATCTTATTTAACTCCTGAAACAATATTTCAACTACACAGAAGAAACTCTTTAACGATGATGTGAAACTGTCCTTTCACATATTGCACTTTTTTAATAAGAGAAAGGAGCATTTAAATATATCTGAAACCGTGATTAATTGATTCGTTTATGTTTTTTTTTGTTCTTTCTAGTAAAAATAAACATTTAATATGGTTTTTAAGTTTAAAAAATACGAGTACGTCTATAAAAAAAAATATTTTTTTAAGTTAAAAAAAAATTAGGGTAAGTAAATATGTATATTTTTATTTGAAACCATACAAGAGTCCCAGGTGCTTCCAATCATCTGGAGCCAGTGAGGGTATGGAATCCCCAATTGGAGTATGCTGTGAGGCTGAGGAAGGAGATGAGGGAGAGAAAGATGGGGAAGTACCTTGGTATTCAGATCTGGTCACCAAATAAGGCTAAATCCATTTCAAGCAACGTCTCGATTCCGAATGGTGGTCTTTCATCGGGGCGATACTGACAGTATATACCACTCTGGAAAGTGCCGTAATATACTACATATTATTTTTAATGCATTAATTAATTGTGAAACAACACAATTTTATCAAAAAAAATTTACTTGCGCACGCCGGGATTTGAACCCGCGACCTCCGGATTCGTAGCCAAGGATCGCAACTACTCAAACACAGAGACCGTCAAAATATATAATTAACAAAAACAGGAAATCAATTCACGGGCGCAGTTGAATATAGTTTTTAGCGGTAGGTAGTATAGTAAAGAAATAAAAACAATAGACTGAATGGAATGAAATTTCAATATGTGAATTTTAGCAATTTGTTGATATCATTTTTGTAATATTTCGGTCTAAAACGGATCACCCTATATATTATCAAAACCGAGTAAACTAGAAATTAACTTAGTTACATGCATAACTCCCATTCTACACTACCACACATAATATGTACATAATACAGCTGCTGTAATTACTTTACCAGTAGACAAAATTATTGGTCCATGATTAATACTTAATAATTCATTAGTAAAGCACAATGGGTGCCACTTAGAAGGGACGCATAATAACCGTTACCTGACGACAGACTGACCGGGGAGCTAGCAAAGGGGTGAAATTTAAGGGTTGGCTTTGTTTCTGAAAAGTTTAACAGTTCCTTAGAAGGTTTGCTTTCAACTAAGTAGGAAGGGAGAATTTTTTTTCAATTTTTCATGTTGATGGATCATAATTTTGGGGGAGTTGAAGAGAAATATTTCCAGGTTACGAACAACGTAAAAATATTAAAAAAATAAAATAATGTAATTCAAATTAAATAATTTTATTATTAAGTTCTGCGAGTATTTTTAGTTTTTATTATTGTGACGGCTGTTACGGCGTTCAAGGCCATTTTCAAACTCCAGTTTTTCCAAATTTGATTTACATTAAATTTGATACACATTAAATTTAAAAAAAATAAATAAATGGAGTTCTACGAATTAAACACAAACACAATTAACAACCTAACAATATTTCAATTACTTCTACTACTATCACCACCATCATTAAAATCTGAAAATATTGTTTTTGCAGTGATGGGGAACTTAACTACCACAGAATTGAACCAGCAAACGACTGGGCGGGAACTCGACGCTTTGAATCACTCAGCTACTAAACCTCAATCATCAAGTTTCATCATCATTTCCTTTAACATCGCAACAAATTCACCCAACAAAAGCTCTTCGTTTGCATACATTCATTTGAACCATTGCACCTAAAATATCAAACTTTGGCAGTACGTGCAAAGTAGCGTTCGAAATATACAAGTACCTATGTATGTATGTATGTTGCTGTACTGCAACAAATTGACGTACACCGGACCCATGAATTGGGGGGCCGGGCCAGACAACGCAATTGCGCCCGGCGAACGCCGGAAATTGTTAGGGAGGGGGAGTCACGGGGGTTGACAACGGGCCAAACTTTGCTGTATGGAAATTAAAGGATGCTGCACGATGTTCAAAAATGTGCGATGCTTAAATGATGCTTTAAAGGGGGAAATCAAAGTAGCCCACAAAGTTTTGGTCTTTATTCTAATTTAAATTAATTAAATGAAACAATAAAACTTTGTTTTAACCACTTTTATTTTCTACGCCTACCGGTTTCGACATTATTAACAATCTTACAGCCCATATGACAACTAAAATATTTCGTCACTATACATAATTTAACATAAATTGCAACTAAAGAAAGAAATAAAAATTTTTAAACAAGAATACATATAATACAGGTATGTACCATACACATAAAGTGAGGCTACCATAAATTAAGACACACCTGTCAAAAAGTACATCTACATTATAAGAAATTGTCGTCCATATAAAATAACGCAGAGTGTATTTATTAATTGGAGATAGAAACATGCATTGCCCTATTTATTATTACTAAATAATTGTTAGAAATAAATATATAAATACTAAATTAGTACAAAAAACAGTGATCAGCAATGAAAATAATTTTATCATTATGATTTATAAGCGTATTAATTAAATAGCAGTGTGGAACATGGTTGTGAATGGTGAATACTTGGAGCGAGTGGATAAGTTTGTGTATTTGGGAAGTACGAGTATGTTTACGAGAGATGGAAAGGCTGATAAGGATATTAAAAGAAAAGAAAGGAAAAGGAAATGCAGGAAAACTCATTAATGGAGGAAAGAACGCAGTTGGCACTAATAAAAAAATGTACAAAGAAGCGAACCTAGCAGTCCACAATAGTGCTGATACCAACCCTGATGTATGGCAGTGAACCACGGAACTGGCAGAGGAATAATAAAAACATACTAACTACTATAGAAATAAGATCTCTTAAGCGCATGCGCGGTAAACATGGTCAGGCGTGTTGGAAATGCACAGATCAGGAAAAAATGCAAGACTGGTATAAACGTAATGGATGAGATTAAGAATGGGACGATTAGATGATTTGGGCATGTAGAGCGGATGAACGAAGAAAGAAGTGCATGGAGAATACACGACGAGGAAGTTAATGGTAGGAGAAATCGAGGACGTACGAGGAAGACATGGCACGATTAAGCCAATCAAATACCTTAGTCGGGTCATGCCAAGAGTCAGAATAACAGGAGAGTATATATGAGACGATGTATGAATGTGAATGAAGCGAGGAGTGAAACGGCGTGATGTTTAGTTATTATTAATTAGATTGACGAACCTTTTGGTTCTGATATACTAACGTAATTAAATATTTTTTATAAATATTTCCCAGTGAGCCCAACTGTGTGAAACCGGCGCAACACGACCCTCGAGTGAAGTATAAATTTTCTTTGAAGTGAGAATTAAAAAAACAACCATTCACTTCTATTAATAATTATCAAATAAACAAGGAATAAATCAAAATCAACATATAAAATGCAGTTGTTATCTTAAAAAAATACACACTGTTGGAAAAATGCTTTCATAATGGGACTGGATGGTATCTCCTCCGAGGCACAAAAGTTATTTCATCATTAGTCCAAACACACCCAAGGGGTTAAAACTTATTATTTATTTTTTAGCATGGGGTAGAGGACCCGACGTAGCAGCCAAATTAACCTTCTAACAGAGGCGTGAAATAATATCGGTTGAAAAAATTTCGTTTTGAAATGAAAATGCAAATCGTCTGTTGTGCGCCAAAATGCAGGAAGGAAGGAAAATAAATCTGACAGGGAGTAAATTAAATGGCAGCTTCATTTTAATGACTATTCCCTGACAAAAATAATTAATGTAAGATAAGCACATTAATTTTTTTAACCACTTCAACTGAATATAATTATCAACCAGTTTTCGACGTGCCCCTCCTTCGTCAGGACTGTATTAAGACTAAACTAAGATACAAAATAATGACAGACAAACATGAATATTTAGGTGTTGGAGTGAGTGCCGACAAAAGTGAAAGGGGTAATTAGGGGGTTTTCTGGAGGAACAAAGCGTTTCATTGGAAAAATATCTAGAAGAGGAATATACGATAAATTTATTTGGTTATTCAAAAATGTTTGTGGGTAGATATTATGTTCATAATAGAATACGTGAAACCAATGTAGGTGTGTTATATTTTAAGTTAAATAAATAAAAACATATAATAAAAATAAAAATATTTAAAAAAAATATACTAGAATTAATATTTAGGGGTTTCCAAATTTCAAGTGCTTCTAGGTCTAGGTTTAGGTGAGGCTAGTACTATTATTTAAAAACAAAGTAATACCTACAAATTTTCCTTTAAACCTTTCCTTTTGTAACTTCTCTATATCATGTATACATTATTATACATACATACATATCATAAATATGTTACATTTATGTAACAAGTATGTATTATGTTCTTTTTTCGTTAAAAAGCCTTTTTTTTCTTTCTGTACACAAAATCATTTAAATATTAAAATATGTGAAAGCCCATTGGGGCATAAACAATCAAACAAATAAACAATTAAATAAATACACAAACAAACGAACAAACAAACAAAAAACAAACAAACAAACAAACAAACAAACAAATACATAAATAAATGAATAAACAAATAATAAATAGACAAATTACTGATTTTTTTGCGTTTATTATTACAATGAAGAATTTGAACCCCTACATCATAATTAAAAATATGATCAGTTGAAATGAGTTGATTGGCAAACTCTGAAAAATTATTATTATTTAAACATGTAAGTGTTCCCTGATTCTGATATTTATATTGCGGGATATCTTGCTTATCTAGAATGAAGGACAGTCATTGCACCACAGCTTGTAAATGCCTGAGTGACTTAATTTAAGATCCCTATCTTTAGCGTTTTTTAGAATTTTTAGTGTAGAAAACTGTGATATATACAAGTGCATCATTTTTTGGATCTAAGTTTAGTCATAATATAGTCCTGACAAAGGAAGGATACTTCTGAAACCGGTCGAAACTTATATTAAATTGAAGTGGTTCAAAACAAATTAATGTGTATTATAATTATGGGAAGCGACAAAGCAAATGCTTTTTACGAACAAGAAATAACTAAATTCAGCAGATTGGGAACAGGTTTTTTTTCTTCAAAACGTTGTAATTGTTAATGTCAGTAAATATTCTCGGTCATACATAGCGATTTGTTGTCGCGGCGAGTGATGGTACCTTCCTCTAGCCGCTACTAGTTACTGGAAAGTCTGAAACTGCGAGTTCAGAAAGTAGCGAGTCAACTAGCAAAAACATATTGTACAAATCTCGTGACGTATTTTTGAAACGACTGATTCGTTTGAAATGTGCGAAGTTGAGTGAATTACTAATTAAGGTGGTGATATGTGTATCGAAGGAGTCGAATGCATTGTAGGAGTATTGGAGGTGAGAATTTCTATCATAAACTACTGAGACAAAAATTTAAATTACAATTTCTTCAAACGATTGGTTTTCATTTTTTGGCGTTTATTTTGTTTATTATAATTGTTCTTTTTTTTTAAAGTTTACATACAAATACAACCGGTTTACAATAAGACAAATTTGAAATTTTAGAAATCAGAAAAAGCGTTAATAGTGAACTAACTTAAATAAATAATCTATTTTTTTAAGCAGCTATCGATTGAATTTATTTTCAAATTAAAATTAATAGTAAAAATAATTTCTTTTTAATTTCTAATATAAATTTTGTTATTCAAAGTTTTTAAATATTTTTTTTATTAAGTTTTTTGATTAATTACTTATTTACTTTAATCAATTTTTGTTCATGTTTATTTTTTTTCTATTGTGTTCTAATTTTTATCATTTGTCTATGAGTGAAATTATTATTTTTATTATTAGTCCTGATGAAGAACGCATCGAAACATGTGCGGTATTCACATAAAATAGGAAAGTAAACGTATATAAAGCCAAGTTTTTTTTACATCAACTCAACACTATGTTATCTTTGAGGATGCTGTGTAGATGGTGTTTTTAAGGAGAGGAAGGGGTGAACATGGCTCTTGAAGAGACCCATTTTGTAGGAGGGAGGAAACACAGTCGTATAAACGACCCGTTCTCATGTGGCGAATGTCAAGCTTGTACAAATGTTAGGCGCGAGTTTTGCGTGTTCCCCGACTATGCACGGGTTCCGAAGGAATCAATGACGTTAGTTCCTCAAAGGACCTTCCATTGAAATACTGGTAGAACAAGGACAGCATTTGCACCTGATGCCTGTGTTCTAAAAAGTTGCAATCCGTTTGTTATGATGGGGGGTATCTATCAAACGGATAGCTAGTTTCTGCACAGAGTCAAAGGTTTTTCAGATATTTTGGGACTCCAGACCAGTCATGGCTGCCAAATTGAAGTCGTTCAAGCAATATTTCGATTTTTAATGTCTGTCTTTCAACGAGGTCCACCCAGAGTATCTTCCATTCAGTTCAAATATACTGTTTTAAATTATATAATACTTATATCTCATAGGTCTATATTAATATTTATTGGATTAAATGAAAAGACACTTTGTTTGAATCTACTTTCTGGATTTAAAGAAAGCGTATTTTCTCATATGAAGCAGTAACTTGGTGATGTGACATTATAATTTAAAAAATAAAACAATTACTTTGTTTAAATCACTTTGCTTACATCACGAAAAGTGATGTAAACAAAATTATTGTTTTATTTTTTAAATTTTTAATGCATATTTTCATTTAATTCATAATGTCAATCAACAAAGTGATTGTTTATTCGGAAAAAAATATTACATTTATTGTTTATATTAAGATAATATTTGTATTTAACTTCGCCGGAAATTGATAGCGCTACCTTTGGGCCAAGAACCAAGGAGTTTACCGGCCATTCACGTCGTCATTGATAAAAATAACTGAAGACCCAAATTCCCATTGAATTGTGGCAAAAAGTGAACGTCAAAGGATTAATAACAAACATTAATTCGTGAGGAAATAGAGGCTCTATCGGAATTATTCTACGAAATAAATTTTGCACACGCGTATCCTATACATAGGTAATTCACTCAACCATCAAACCGCAAAAACCCTTTTGGAATAATAAAGTATAATAACTAGGAAGATGAAAAGGTTTGCCGAATGATCTGTAAACTGCAAAGTTTACCCTCAAAATGATTACATCATATTATAAGCATTTGTTGGATAGGGGAAATAATATAAGATAATAATTATTACAGTCGATATAATTTTTTATTCTCAACACCCACCTTTAGCTGTCTTAAGGAAAATCTATCTATATTCTATTATACGAGTATAAAGTAGAATGTCCCGGGCGGGCTTTTGTTTGTTTTGTATACAAATATACAGTTTTATACCGAGATTAATGAAATTTGGCACACTTGACTTTCGAAACAAGAGGAAGGTCACAGTCTATACGAGATTTCGAAAAACCACTCTCTTCCCCCTTTCTCACCCGCAAAGCAGAATTTTAGTACTTCTTGATTAAATTTCGCATGCTTGACGTTCAAAATAAGTGGAAAATTACTGGGCAGGGGTAACACATCACAACCTCAAAACTTTACTCTAAACCATTCATAACTCCGGCAAACGCCAGGTAATTCAGCTACTTAATAATTAAACATTCTAAATAATCATTCAAATTATGAAGCCGGCGAAAGTAATCCCCGTAACCACAAAGTGCGAGAAACTCAACTTTGACACCATAGAGGAAAAAATTGGATAGGTATTGAAGTAAAACTAAGTGTCAGTACCTAAAAGAAGTAATTTATGAAGAACATTAAAAAATTGTAATTATGTAGAACGATTTCATTGCTAAAAATGTGGGTGTAAATACAGATTTGCGAAATAAATTGACAATTTCACATACAGCTGCATTAATTACGTAATCAAGTCATTTGATTAGGGGGAGATGTTGGTGAAAAACAAATTTAATGAATTTAGCTACGTTTTTTCTTTTTTTATATGAATACCGCACAAGCGACTCAACTGCTCCCAAACGTCTGGAGCCAGTGAGACTATGGCATCCCCAATCGGGGAATGTTGTGAGGCTGAAGGTATTGGGGAGGGGAAGGAGAATCGGTAGAGTAAGGTGGGGAAATACCTGGATATTCAGATCTAGTCACCAAACACGGCTAAAAGCCATTTCAAGCAACGTTTCAATTCTGAATGGTGGTCTTTCGCCAGGGCGATACTGAGAGTATCTTCCACTCTGGAACATGCGCAAAATATACTATATATTATTTTTTAAATGAATTAATTGTGAAACAGCACAAAATAATTAAATAGAATTTACGTGCGCACGCCGGGATTTGAACCCGCGACCTTGGGATTCGTAGTCGAGAGCCTTACCCCTCGACCATGGAGGCCATAATTACGTCTGGGTGCTGGGTAGCAACGAATCCATGGGAACTTTAAATCTTCCAATAATTTTTTTTTTCTTCTTTTATATTCCTTCCCTCTTTTGAGGTGTTATAGTCCCATTGGCTACAGACTATAGGTGGGTAAAATAACGTTCTGAAACTATTGTAACGGTTTCGCGGATTTTGAGATAACCGTTTAAAAAAACGGGTAAACCAGCTCAATTCGTTTTAAGAATTTCGGGCGAAAGGTATATTTAATTGGTTTAATTTGAAAAACCAACAGTTTACAATAATTATAAAGTGTGGTAAATATATATAAAAACTGAACTAATAATAGGTTTTCAGTCAAGTATGAAACAGTTCCCGCAACACTTAAACCTGCAACGTCATAAACCGTTGAAATCGTTACTATAAAATGCTTTCGCGCGAAACGCTTTCTCCGGAAACTCCATCCCGGACCGTTACCACAAAACGCTTTCGCCGCAACCGTTTTATTTCATATATTTTTAAAATAATTTATTAGGTTATTTTTAAACAGTTTTGGAGTAACCGTTTATTTTGAGAACCCGAAAGAGTTTCGGTTCTAC
Organism: Halesus radiatus; assembly: GCA_022606495.2. Classification (NCBI taxonomy): domain Eukaryota; kingdom Metazoa; phylum Arthropoda; class Insecta; order Trichoptera; family Limnephilidae; genus Halesus; species Halesus radiatus. The sequence continues at coordinate 103,537 of JAHDVE020010878.1, forward strand.
TTCGGGCAAGGTCTTGTGCGGGGTTACATAAAAGAAAAACTTGCAGAATTTATTTATTCGCTTGAGGGCGAAAGAGCAGGTCCTAAGTCCTAAGTATGGACGGGGGATTTGGAACGGTAAAGAGCTACGTGTAGGTCCCTATATGGTTTAGTTGGCGACAAGAACGGTCGGTTGGGATGATAGGAGGAAGTGGGAAACTGTGGAGTGATTTATCTGCGAGAGATGAAAACCCTTCCTTCCGGCAATGGTCACTGGCGAGTGTCGAGGTAAAGCACGTGCACAAAGGGTAGGTATTTTCAGTGGCTTAGAGAGACCTTCAAACAAAAATCTAGTACATTGCAGGCTATATTTAAAAAAAAACATGTAAAAACGGAAAACGGCTATCGGTTAGGTCGCAGGAAGACATTGAAGCTGGAGAAAAACTCGGAGTAAAAATGTTTCTCTAATATCTACTGTACCCCAAAATAGTAACGAAAGTGCTTATTTACTTTATATAATATCCATTCTTAAACCCTTAGAAAAAATCTTGTAAGGTATGCTGCCGTCATAAGAAAGAAGGCAGCTATTTGTATACTATAAATGTTTTCTATTAAATTCTGAACCCCCTTGTAATAAAGCATATAGCAGTGTAACATTTATTTCAGTGTAAAAACGCCATCCTGTTTTAATTTATTTCACGAACAACGGCAGTAATACTAAGGAATCAGTATTTAGAGTTTCATAAGCAAAAACACAGAATAGGTGAAGCATCTATTGTGTTTTGGCTTATGATACTCGATACTCTACTTTTTACAAACAACATAGGCATAATTATTATTTTGTTGTTGTTATAGAAAGCAGTCACTTTGTGGTTTGACATATTAATGAAACAAAACAAATACATTGGCGGGTACGGCCACAAAAGCAAAAATAATTAATTACATAAATTTCGTGGTTAAATTACAAAGTAACTGTTTTACTTCATTAACACAGGCATTGTTTCAAGCAAGGGAGTTTGTTTTAAGCCTCTTTTGTAACAATTAAATGAAATTTATTGCTGTTTTTCTTATATTTTGTGGTGTATATAGTATTTTTTCTGATTTTTTTTATCATGACTGTTTTTATATCATATATATTTATGAAGCTAGATGATTGTTTATAACATAAAACCAATTTAAAAACAAATACATAAAAAAATAAATATATGCTTTTAATACGCAAGAACACAGTATATTAGTCGTATTCTGATATTAATGTAAAAAAAAATCATAGGTATTTTCTATTTGTTATTTTATTAGGTTTTATAGTATTTTCATGGTACAAAGAGTGCATTTTATTCGAAACATCTAAATAAGTCTCGCATCTCAGAAAACGACTTCTGCCTTTTCGCGTATAGAATCCCGTCGTAAGCAGAAAGTTCAAATTTCAAACATTGATGACAAAATGATGCAGGATCCAGACGGAGACCTATTAACAAGGGTGTGCCACAAGGGAGTATTCTTGGGCCTCTCCTCTTCATTATTTATATAAACAAACTTCCAATTATTGCTGGCACAGTGTTCAATGTTTGCGGATACCGCTTTATTATTTACGTGCACTGGAGACGTTGACGAGTTTAATAAGCACGTCCACGAAATCTGCCAGTCAATAGTAAACTGGCTGTTGTCTAAAAATTTAACACACAACACAAATAAAATACTAGTTCTAAAATTTTGTCCAGTACAAACTACACCCATAAACATACATAAAAACATTAAAAATAATGATATCGAACCTCCCCAAACTTGTTCACTGCTGGAAATACAATTAGATTCACACATAAACTAGAAAGAACATGTATTAAAAATAGTTGTGAAAATCAGTAGATTCTCTTTTGTACCAGGCACACTTAGAAAAGTCATGATTATCGATTCAGTAATCTCTGCATATTATAGATACGTCTATTTAATGATGAAATACGGAATAGTGTTTTGGAGAAACTCAGTAAACGCCAAAAATGTTTTTGTCATCCAAAAGAGATGCATAAGAAAAGATTCTTTTAGACCCCTCTTTGAAAAACTGAAACGTCTGACGATCACTGATATATATGTAAGGGAATTGTGCCTATTAGTACGGTCATCTCCAGACACTACAACTCAAACGATTACTTTGAATATTTAGATTGAACACACTTAGATTACAATAATCTATACTTTATATAAAAATACGTATTTTTTTATTTATCTATGTAAACATGTGTATTTTGTGGATTAAGTGTAAGAAATAGGATGTACCTATAAGCTATACCCTTTGCACTTTTTTTACTTTTATTTGTACAACAAAGACTTTTTGAATTTTAAATTTATGACAGCAGAACCCTTAGCGACATTTTTGACAAAGATACGTAGTGGCTCTTTATGTAGTTAGGTTACAAAAAATACTTAGACAATATTATTCAAATAGATTACATACGAAAACTAGTAAATATTCCCGGGTAGGAACTTCCCAATCTTCCTCTTCCCCATAGCCTTCTTTTCCCCACTCCCTTCAAAACATACCAAAATAGTTGGGAGAAATTGGAACTCTTGTGCGGTATTAAAAATAAAGGTATATTCACATCTACCAGCACCGCTCAAAACAGTAGAGGTACAGCACAGACCCAAGTATTCATATCCCTATCTGTACCCAGTAATACATATATAGTACTGCCTTGTTGTACCGGTATTTCAAAGGAAGATGCTCTGACGAACTAGCGTTATAGATCCCTTCGGCACCGGTGCACAGTGGGGAAACACACCAAACGTGTGCCCAACATTTGTACACGCCTGACATTTGCCACACGAGAAGGTGTCACTTCTATGACTCGTTCTTCTGTTCAACAGCTCAGGGAAAGGGGTGGGGAAAGGCGGATGGGGGTGGTTTTTCGAAAACTCGTAGACTGAAAATTCTTTTGTTTTCGAATATCCAAAATGTCATCAAGCTCGGAATAAAACTGTAGGTTTGTATAAAAAAAATTCACCCACCCACCAACCCTCTCCTTTATAGATATATATGTATAGATAATAGATAGTATGTACACAAAAATAATTATTTGAACGGTCATAATGAATCCATTAACCTCCCTTTATATTAACTATTTAATTTCCACAGGTCTTTTTTCTTTCATCAGAAAACAATCGCCAACATTGAGGGTGCCATCGACAGTCCCCTTGGTTCCAGGAAGTTTAAACTCAAAAACAAATAACAAAATGAACTCAGAAATATCAGTGCATTAATATGATTGCAAAAAATTCAGGTCAACAAAACACTTGATGAAATTAACCTTTTTGGAAACAAACATAAGTGGGTAGGCAACGCTGCCATTAAATGTAACGGTAAGGGTTTATATGAACACTAAAAACGATTTTCCGCTTTGGATACGTATGGTTAGAATAGTAGAAGCGTGGAATGCAAAGTCGCAGCGAGTTGGAATATTCGATAATAGATTGAAAATGTTCGAAATAGACAAAAAATACACTTCACCGGATTAAATTGTTGCTTTTTCAGCAGTTTTTCATTTATGGATGAATGAAATAAATATTTTTTATGGTTTTTGCGAATGGAATGTTGGATCTATATTTTGATGTACGAGTATAAGCAAAGATTATTATTATGAAGTAAAATGTTACAATATTTTCGAATCATTCTATACCATTTAATAAAGAAGATACATTTAGTATTACCTTCCCAGTGTTTTCTATGCCATTTTAAGAAACCTAAAATAATAATAAAAAAAAAGCCACATCTCATTTCAAACATTGATTTCAAATGGAAATAATAATATAAAGTTATATAATAAAAATACACACTTTACTAATATCTCTATTTTAATGAATAAATATCTACATATTTCGAAACATATAGATATTTATAAATTGATTAAAAATTACTTTGTAAAAAGCACCTATTTAATATATACTTTTTTTTACAGTAACTCCACACAGGAGACCCTGAAGGAAATAATTTCCCTCAAGGCCTATATCATCTTTGGGGATGCTGTGTGGAGGGACATATACATATTTAGAAAGCGAAGCTTTACTCATCAGGACACACAGAATACTTTTTATTAAGTAATTTTTATTTAATTTATTAATAATGACGCCACAAAGTGAATCCCACTCTATTGAAGAAAATATAAGATATTTATTTATTAAAATATTGGTTTCAATAAAATATTTGTTTACTATTTAATTAAAAATGATAACACAACTTGAATTTGCATTTATTGAATAAATAATATTAAGACAAATTTATTGGTCTTCTGTGAGAAACCCCAGTAAAATATTGTCGCATTTTAAGTCAAAATCAGACGTTACATTGCAATATAGATAACATAACCTTTCACTCTAAAAATTGTATAAATGATATTACATGTAATACGGACTGTGCTAAACTAAATCTGAAATCTAATATCAAATATCTTGGAATCATAAGAGATAAAAATGTTAAATGGAAAGACCATATCAAACTCACCGTTGAACGTGTAAGAAAACTTATATATGTATTCTATAACACAAGTAACATATTAAACAAGAAAACAATTAAAATGGTATATTATGCATTAATTCAGTCCCTATTGCAGTATGGCATTATTGGGAGGGGGCTATAAGGCCTCACTACAGCCAATAATAACAATTCAAAAAAGATTAATTAAAATCATCATTAAAAAACCATACGACTTTCCTACTATAGAGATATTTCGGAAATTCAATGTATCATCTATTACCGAACTGTATAAAAGAAACGCCTTACATCAAATTTACAAAGAATTTTACATCAATAAAATTCACTCCACTGATAGTATAAGGAATAGATTTATAACTAATGGTTTAATAGCCATCCCAATGTTAAGAACGACCACGGCTCAGCACCACTATTTGTATTTAGGTATAAGATGGTTCAATATATTATTATCTAAAAACAAAATTAGTACAACCGACACATTGAAATATAAACAATTTAAAAAGCAAATTAATTCCCTGAACTTAGATAGTGATATATTATACCCTAATAATGTACTATCTAGCGTATAAATTACTATTTGGTTAATTATTATTATTAGTCTAAAAGTGTTTTGTTGATTTACGTTTGTATTTATTTAATAAGTTTTTAATTTTAATTTCATATCACCTACTCTAACTATGTATTCATTTTATCTTATGTTTGTAAATACTCCTCCCAAAACCACGAGCTACTGGAGCTCAACTTATGGAGAGTAGAATAATAACAAGTAAAAAAGAATCATGTAAATCATGTAATTTATTAACTTATTAAATAATTATGTTATAATTTTGAAATTTTTTGTAATAAATAAATAAAAATAAATAAAGATTGTCCAAATTTGAAGTAAGTGATAATATTTTTTTTGTATTTTCGAAAAAGGGAAGAGTCAACACTAATAGTATAATCAACACATTTGTTTATTGTTTACAGGGGGGTTTTTACAGACCTTCTTACTTACGTATGAACAATCCGGCACAGCGGCACAGTATTTAAAAGTGATATAAAGTCAGGAAAAAAGATGGATAAAAAACTTGGTTAACTAGGTTTGGTTGGGATTTTTTCATGATTCATAATTTTAATGACTTATCAATTTAAAAAAAATGTGCTGATTTATCACTGTGCCAAATTGTCATATATATTACAGTCAAATGGCATCAAGGCTTTGCAACAATTTATATTTTAGTAGGTATCTAAATATAATAGATAGTTTAAAACACAAGAACACCAAAAATCATGCATTTGACAAGCAAATCACCCCTTTGTACTGGGCGGGGGGGAGGGTATTATGTTGCACAACTCAAATACACGCCACATCCCCAACGTTCTTAATTATAAAGTAAAACCCTTCTGTTGTTAAGCAAGGACCCTTTCATCATCGGCGGAGAACTGTTTAATAATCATTAGTATTCCAGCATCAATCATTTACAGGGCGCTGTTTTAATTAGTTTCTCCCCTAATTGAATTACCAGTAGACTCACGTACATCCACAGCGGAGGTGCTGCGGGGGTAAAATAGGCACTGGGAAGAATCCCCGTCTCGAGTGGCATCAAACATAGACGATTAGACAAATGGGAACTTCTAAGAATCTTAGGATCACGTGGCAAGGGGAGTTGTAGCAGAACGAGAATGACTAATTATGAGAAATTAAAAGAACACACAGATTAATGCGGAGAGATAGGACACGTTGTATTACGACGTAGCACTATTTGATTATTATACATTATACCTATGGTGTATCGTGAAATTTCATGGCATTGCAATGTTTTGCATTGCAGTGATTAAAAGGGCTTTGAAATAATACTACCTTATTTGAAGTACTTTTTTGTGAAGTATCAGAAGCTAAGTAAAAACCTATTCACATAGATAACACATTTACAGATGTCGCGAACTGTGGAAGGTTTGTATGAAAAACTTTCAGAAATAATAAAAAAAATCACACAAGATCAAACAAGTAAAAAACACCATATTATGTACAATTTAATAAAAAAATACTTTGTAATCACAACTTTATTAATACAAAGATATCTATCTACATGTTTCGAAAGCGATGCTTTCATCATCAGGAATATAGGAATACGTTAAATACATGCATCCATGGTCGAGGAGTAAGGCTCTCGACTACGAATCCGAAGGTCGCGGGTTCAAATCCCAGCGTGCGCAAGTAATTTTTATTTAATTAATTTGTGTTCTTTAACAATTAATTCATTTAAAAATTATATATAGTATATTTGCACACGTTCTAGAGTGGAAGATACTATCAGTATCGCCCTGGTGAAAGACCACCATTCAGAATTGAAACGTTGCTGGAAATGGCTTTTAGCCGTGTTTGGTGACCAGATCTGAATAGCCAGGTATTTCCCCTTTTCCCTACCTTCCTTTCCCCAATACCTTAAGCCTCACAACATTCCCCAATTGGGAATGCCATAGTCTCACTGACTCCAGACGGTTGGGAGCAGTTTGGGACTCTTGTGCCGTATTCATATAAAAAAAATCAATATATTATATAATACAATTTATAAAGTGGTGAATACTAAGTATATTTTTAAATTCATTTATTAATAATGACGCCACACAGTGAATACCAATCGTTTGAATAAATTATAACAAATAAATAACTAATTTATGGACATGATTTATGAAGGGTTGTGATCATAGAAGTTTTAAAATAACCCTATTTCCCTATTTCCCTGCCTCCCTCTTCCCCTTCTCTTTCCCCTCCCAAATACCTTCTGCCACACAACATTCCCCAATTGGGAATGCAATAGTCTCACTGGCTCCAGACGGTTGGGAGCAGTTGGGACTCTTGTGCGGTATTCATATAAAAAAACAAGTTTTAAATATTGAACAGGTGTGATTAATTACGAAAAAAAGTCGATTTTAAACACTGTAAATGTTTCAGCTATAAGAATTTAATTAAAATGCTGATGTGTACTGGACACGACTTGAACCTTGGATCATGATTGCGAGACAGACCACTATCATCCAACTTCCATCCGAATTCATTACACAGAGTCGCAGTCGGCGGAACGGTATTTTAATATCACTTTACCATTCCCATTTCCACGATTCAGCCACTTCCTTTGGCTGACGGAGTTCCCGATAAAAAAAACTCTTGAAGGGTTTAATCTTCAGTCGAGTCTTGGTAAATTTAAAAAAAAAGTTTTAATAAAGATATCAGCGGGAAAGATTCCGAGAGCTAACCACGGAAGACAGTTTGATCCTAAGAAAAATGATCCGTCATGATAAAATTAATTGTTTTCTTCTCACCATAAAGTAATTGGAAGGGGGGGGCGATGAAAAACAGAGCGGACGAGACGTGAGATCGTCTCGAAACGTGATACATCTAGTAAACAAAAGTTGGTAGATATTATTTTTCACTGAAATTGCTCGACGGAGGTACACTGTCGTCAAGTTCTTCTGATGACTATAAGATCCATCCCTTGTAAATAATAACAAATATTAGTTAAGGGTAAGTGAAACGTGGTACACACTCACAGAAGGCGCTAATTGAAATATTTTAGAAAACAAAACACTTTTAGCACGTAATATGTTTAAATACTGAAATGAATTGTTTGTTGGAGGGGGTACATACGAAATATGAAATGGAATAAATTGTTATTGTAAGTTTAAATCTCGAGTCCTTCATATTCCGTGACAAACAATTCATCTCAATATTTAAAAGCATTAAAAGTGTTTTATTTTCTAAAATATTTAAATTTGCGTCATCTTTGAGCGCGCATCACGTTTCGTATTCCCTTAAACTAATACTTATCACAAAGACGAAATTAAGAGATGTATTATTTATTGCAGCATATCATATTTATCGCTTTTGGACATATTATGGATTATATTTAGTAGGTATTATATTTCTTCTACTCTGCGTGTATTTTCTGGACAAGCTGTAAGAAATAGGCAACCCTACAAGTCTAACAAGACGTTCGTCATCTTTTTGAAGATTGTTGTGTAAATAAAGAAGTTTAGAATTCAAATTTGAATAAAAATTGAGGACATAAATAGTGTAATGTATCTCGGGGTAATGTGTAAATTTTTGTAAAGAAATATTGGTAGGTAGATCTCCAATTCTCCAGTGACATTTTACAATTTTAGAACTCGTCGTATTGAAATGTGAAAATTTTAAGGGCGGTGTTGACTAGTAGATGGAATAATCTACCGCGAATTATCCAACTCTCTGAAACACATTTAAACCGCCACCGCCGGTATTGTTTTACCATAGGAAATTCATTTAGATGTTAATTAAAATAAAATAAAGCGGTCTAAAGACAATTTCCCCGAAACTTGGTTTGGGGAAGTTGGGGCGGCGCGGAAAGCGTACGGGTGGCGTCACTTTGTATGAAAATTATTGCCGACTGTTATGTTTTCCCGAGATCATTTCCTTCCTACTGAGACCTCCGCGCTTTCCGGGAATGCAGCCGAGGGGATGGGGGCAGCAGCTGCTAGTAAAGCTGCGTTTACAGATTCTTATCCCGAAATTTATGTTGCCGGATCGATTATTTATGGCGGCTTACTGGAGGGGTGTTAGGCGGTCAGGGAATTCGTTGCTTACTCAAGGGGTGTTAATGGTCAAAGCTTTAGCCAGGAAACGAAGAGAACACAGAGAAGTACTTACAGTAGCAGTTGAGCTTTCGTGTTATTATTAGTAGCTTAAACACGGGTTTCAGAGTTCGGGACTTGCAGTGTTGAAATGAATCCTAAACAGTGTTAAAATGGTATCAAACATCTAAATAATATGACAAAGGGCATAGGAAACAGAATAAAAATAAAAATAAAGGATTTCTTGAATACGGAGTAATAAATTTTTTTTTAATGATTTTATTTATTTATCATGGACTCAATAATACGGTTATTCACCAGAAAAAAATGTTCCTGCTTGCTTAAGAATTACCCCTTTTAAGGATTCGTTTTTATGTGTTCTGATATTTAATAAAAAGTAAATGGCACCAGTTTTTTTGCGGGCGTTTGATCCCGCAGAATATGCATCGGCAACGCTATAATAATTGAAGCTGCAACTCTATAAGTAATTAAAGGAAGATAATGACACTAAGGGTTATGTTTGGAATAACAAAATTATGTTACAAAAAATGCACATTCTAAAAGTTGTTGAGGAGATATTTTATTCTAAAAGAAAAAAAATTTAACTATTTAAAACACCCTTTTTACAGATAAGCGAAAATGCTTTACAGCTTTCACAAAATGAAGCATTAAATCAAATTCAAAGGGGATGAAACAAATAAACAACAATTTTATTTAATTAATTTTTTTACAAGAGAAAAAAAATACAATTAAAAAGTCGCGATAAGCTACTTTTTTGTAGTTTGTCTAACGGGAGCTTGTTATCTAAAACATAAAATTTACAGGCAAGGTTACAAAATATGTAAAATAAAAAACATTAAAATAATAAATACATATATATATATATATATATAATAAAACATAAAAAACATATGTAACAAGGTTGAAACATAAATATTTATCAAGAATATTACTCGAAAATATTTCTTCAAAAATATATTAAAAAAAAGAATAAAAGAAGAACATAAACGAAAGCAATAATTTTATTATTTCTAATACAAATAGCTTCTCCCAGCTAACCAAGTTTTCAATGGCTTAGTATTATTATTTTTTATTTATGTATACAATTAGGAATCATGTGATCTAAAGTTCTTTGTCCATAGTTGTTTTGTATGCTTAGGAACCATTAATCCTTTATTGAAATTGAGACGATTATTGCAAGTGTTCTCTAGTCTATTTGTATTATATATAATGTGCTGAAATATAATTTTGTACCACAGAACAAACTGAAAGAATTTTGATTGCATTTTATCAGATTGTGGGGAAACGCACTAAAGTCAAACTAAAAACAATATCATTGTTGACTAAATACATGCATTTCAATGCAGTCAACATATTCCACTATAAACAAGCAATAATCTAAGGAAGTTTTTAAGCAGCTTGCCGAGTTTAAACAGCATAGCATCAACATCTAGCACTTATAAGTGGAAAGTCACTTAGAAGTCGACTGAGCTCAACTCACAGATCTGCTGCGAGCTGTGTAAAGCAAGGTTGGGTTTTTCAAACCCCCTTTACCTTTTTCAATAATAAATTAAAAATAAATACGAACACAACAAAAAAAGAAAAACTGTGCCACCCACAATATTGGAGAACGAGGCGGAAGAGAATGAGAGGAGGGGAAGAAGAATATATGTTTGATAGAACGTTGCTATGTAGCCTTAACACTTACGGTGTTAGAAAATTTCGCGAGTTCCGGCGTTGTACACTCAGTATACAGCGTACAATTTAGTTCTGTGATTTTGAATTACGTTTATTACTCATTTACAAAAAGTATACATAAACCTAAGATTAATAGCAGCCATTTTCACCGGTGCGACACACAGAGTATATTCAACTCTTTAAAACAGTAATGTGAAAACACCAGTAAAATATGAATGCAACTTATTATTATGTATTAAGGTCCAATAATCTTCACAACGTTTGCCTAAGACCGAAGCGATCCAATCACCAACTAAAATTAGTGTAACTTAGAAAACACGGTTGTTGCGGCAGATACTCATTACATGAGTATTTTAGTCGCCAAAACGCCAAAAAATATTATAATTTAAACCTTCGGAAAATATAGAAAATACTCTGGCGAATATAATAAGATGCACCCACGTTATAATCATCACAGAAAATATTACAAACTATGAACATTATGGTACAGGATCGGAGACTTGTTGAATTATATCGTGATAAACAATATATAATCCTTTAGTTTTTTTCCTATGAAGCGGTAACATTATAATTTATAAAATAAAACAATAACTTTGTTTTATTTTATAAATTAATATATAATCATGTCTTATTGTAATAGGAATTTGTATCAGCTAAGCTACTGCAAGTAGCTTGTTAGCAGGAGCTTGGTTCAACAATATAATAATAGGAGAATTTCTATAGCGCAGTTTTGTGAAGGTTAACATCAAATGCGCTTTACAAACTGACGGCCTCCATGGTCGAGGGGTAAGGCTCTCGACTACGAATCCGAAGGTCGCGGGTTCAAATCCCGGCAAATCGCGGGTTCAAATCCGTGCGCAAGTAAATTTTATTTAATTAATTTGTTTTGTTTCACAATTAATTAATTTAAAAATAATAATATACAGTATATTGGCGCACGTTCCAGAGTGGAAGATACTCTAGGTATCGCCCTGGTGAAAGACCACCATTCAGAATTGAAACGATGCTTGAAATGGCTTTTAGCAGTGTTTGGTGACCAGATCTGAATAGCCAGGTATTTCCCCACCTCCCTCTTCCCTTTATCCTTCCCCTCCCCAATACCTTCGGCCTCACAACATTCCCCAACTGGGAATGTCATAGTCTCACTGGCTTCAGACGGTTGGAAGCAATTGGGACTCTTGTGCGGTATCCATATAAAAAAAACTAACCTTACCTAATATTAACCTTACCTTAAATTGTAAAGCCGCTCATCTCAACACAGGCCTGTCCTAGGGAGATGAGTGTCTAATGTTTTGTTGTCATATTTAAATTTGATGAAATTAAATAAATAAATAAATAAATATAATTGTAAAATAACAGATACACTACATAGTATATCTGTTATTTTAGTATATATACATATAGTATTCTAAATTGTGCATGTAAGTGAGTCTGCTGCTAATGGATATTTTAAGTCATAGTTTTAATTGGCATATATATAACAATTTTGAATAAACTAGGGGTATAAATAATCAAATATAAAGTACAAAAATCAAAAGAGCAATCTACACAAAAAAACTTAACCTAATATAATTAGAAAATAACATATATATTACATGCATAAGAATTAAAACCATCATTTAAAATATTCACGAGTAGCAGTGAACATTTTAGATATTATAATATAACAATTTTATATAATACAAGAATAATAAAAAAAATAGCAGCAGAATGATAATCCACATTATAATAATAATAATAATAATTGGAAGATTTGTATAGCGCCGTTTTTGTAAAAAATTACTTCAAGGGCGCTCTATGGAAACAAGTTGAAAATATATCTAAAAAAAACATTATACAGTTTTATTGTAGTGAAAATACACAATAATAGCAATCAATTATAAAAATATCAGCAGATATCACACAAGTAGAAAAAATACAAAAACAGTTATTTGGTTAATTTTAATATTGTCCTGAAGATGGAAAGATACCTCCGAAACTGGTCGATCAATATGTTAAAGTAAAGTGATTTAATAGAAAGTATTTTAACTTTTTCCACTTTTAATTTTGACCTAATAATACATACAACGATGTTGCACTCCCATGAGATACCGATTCAACTCATTATGGGACTGTTCATTATTACTACACAATATTATGTTTTGCAAAGTTTTGAGGGCCAATTTGTTTATGATAGAACATCACTTCGAGATTTGTCCGAAGCGCAAACATGTTTCAATTCTTCAGGCAACTTGTTATAGGTGGTGTAGGCAATGTATTCCAATGATTTCAGTTTGCATTTTGTCAGGTGTATTTTTGATATATGGAAATTTTGTTCTGAAGTAGCAACTAAGATAAGAAAACCCAACAGTTAACTCATAATAAATTTCAGAATTCGCCAACATTCATAGAAATCTTGATAAAACACAATGTAACCCATCATTATTTATTAAAGCCAGATAAGTGTATACAGTTATAATATTTATAAATACAAAATATCTTAAACCCTACGGTACGTAAAATCAGGAAACAGCAATACAGATTAATAAAATGTATATAAATGCATAGTTTACCACCCCAGATACCCAAACAATGTATACATACCATAGTTTAAGGGAAGACTGTACCGGTCTGAAGATGGCCGTGATAGGATGAAGCCGGCCAGGTCGAAAATAAGTGTAAAAAAGAAAAAAAAACCGTTTTATTACATAAAATGTTTAAAACAAATGTTATGTGTTATAACATAAGACGAAACATGTAATAATATATTTTAAAAAGAATTATTGCATTAGTGAATATATTGTATATTACCGGGTAAAATATATATTTTTATTATATATTTTACCCGTCTCAGAACAGACATCGTCTAGTGAGACGGGTAAAGTACATGTAAATGTTTAATTTTTATACCAATAAACGCCCGGGTTGCCGGCAATGAAATGAAAATGAAAAAAATGAAAATTGCAACCACAACCAGAAGAAAGGAAAACAGTGGCATGTAAATGTTAACCACGATACAACACTGGACATTAATTATCGCATAGATCGTTTTAGTTGATAAGTGGCGTTAATAATAATATATAGATGATTTGTATAGCACCGTTTTTGTTAAAAATCACCTCAAGGGAGTTATCATATCCACGGTCGGAGTCCGCGGAAATTGCCTTCCAGAATAAGGTGCAAATAAATCTTGCCGACACGGGTAGTTCCTCACGCGCAATTGAATATTATTGACATGATGGTTTTCCTGGGTCGTTTCACCGAACATCTAACCTCCGCATAGAAATATCAATGCTAGTCAAGATTTAAAAAAAACTGGGTTATTTTTTTACAGGCGTAAGGGAATGAACGATATTTTTAGTACATGTCAACCCTTTTTCTGATCTATGCATTAAACATACAGCATTTACAAGAAGTTAAATGAAGAATCTACAGTAATTCTTTCTGAATAATACATGAACATGTCTGACAAACTAGTCCGCCGGTAGTTTCCTCTGACTGATGACAGCAGACGCATACATCGCTCACTGAAGGCATTTCCCAAGCTGGAAATGAGGGGGGGGGGGGGAGAGTCGGGAGGGAAATAAGGAGCACAAAATGTTGCGAAGTCAATTTCAAAGTAAAAGGAATGTATTTAAGTGAAAAAGAGGCGCGTGCGATGAATTTCAAAACGTTAATTCTACTCCAGAGTTGAACGAACTAAACGAGTTAAGGAAAACTCTAAAGCGTCACACATACCCGAAGAGGAATTCTATAAATATCTTAGACGCATAAATATATAATAACGCGGGTTACTTGTAGCGTTGAATGCGCCATTTTATGATGTAAGCGGGGACATACGTTTTGCGTGTATGTGTGGTGGAAATTTTCAAGGGTATTTGAAATATATCACCCATTATCAAGTATTCACAACCAACTCGTGCCCATGTTCACCATCGAAGTTATGCGAATATATGTTCTCATACAATTCAATGCAAAATCCCGATTCCGATAGTTGGGTTCCAATGTATGTTTCTACCTTAGAAAATATCATACACGTATTTATAGCCTTTACATAACAGGTACCCGGTAAACCGAGTATTTGTGTTTCCTTTCCTATACCTCCCTATCTATCCCTTTCTTTAGTGTTGCTTTTTTCCTCTTTTTGAACGGTATTCACAACCAGCATAACGCATTTATTTTGAAATATATCTGGCCTGAAAACACTGAGGATGTGCCAGTTAGCATGAGAACTTAAGGTAAAGAGTAAGTAATTGACTTTTAGTTTGTAATTATGTTCCACGATAAAGTTACGATAATCTTAACTGCAAAAAAAGAAAATTATTGAGTATAAACATTTTCCATTGATTCAAGACATTCCGATTTTTTTTTAAACTGGAATTTGAGTACATTTTTTTAAGTTTTTATAGCAATATTCGCCTTCAAACTTAAATTAATTCTCAAAGTTTGAATGACAGCTGACAGCCAAACCCGTATGGCGCTCTGTTTTTTGGAGGTAGATACAAATTCCCTATTGTAAAGGTTTTGATTCGGAATAATAAAAAGATGATAGTAAAGCCAGCAATAAATGTAAATTTAACATATTTGGATTCTCACAGAATGAATACCAATGTCCTATGTTAAATTTTAATATCCAACATTGCAAATAGAACTAAGCGATCAACATTTCCAATGGGTAGACCATTTCTGTTCGAGAACTAAAATAAATCATTTCACGAAAACTGCCATTTGAAGATTTAAAAAAACGTTTGGTGAGGTCTGAACCGCAATGAAAGATTAGAAAAAGTTTTATGGGGATAGAAAGAACAAGGGAAGAGTAAGAATAGTGGAAATCACCAGATCCCAATACTGTGCCGATTTTAATTAGGTGCTTATGTTTTATATTACGGCCCGTTGTTATCAGTATCGGATTTCTATAATTTAAAAGAAGTTCTACAATAAGCTTTCATGGCTGAAAGAATCAAATTTGTAATTAGTTTTTTTATGAGACAATTACTTATGTTGTAAGTACCGTTTGAACTGCAGTTCGTTGTAGCAAGTATTGTGTCTCTTATAGCGTAAAAATAATGTTGTAAACCTGTAAGATTTTTAACTTTCTTATTTTTAGAGACAAGATTTCTCGAAAATAGATTTTAAACCCAAATTAGGCTTAATTACTTTTATTGCCAGTCTGACGTCATTATCTGAAAACAATTTTTTTAAATTAATAAATCAAGACATACATTCTCGGGTTACGAATAATCGGACAATATTTAAAATCCACTACCATCGCAGTAAGCGGAAGATGTTGCTTGGGTCGTGATGGAGGACTTAACCAGCCGAGAAATTGAACTCATGGCGCTTGGCAGTGTTAACAGAATGTTCCAATCCACAAGTAGGTATTCGTGGGAGAAGCAACCCAATATCAGGGCAGGTTTTTGTGACACTTTATCGAGAATGACTTCTAGAGAACAGATTGTAATGCCAATTAGGTTTTAATTACTTCTGTTGTCAATTCCTTTTGACATTATAGTCAATTGTTATCGGTATCGAGTTCCTATAACTCAATCAATATAATAAATATCTAAACCACTCCCTGGATTTCATGAGAGTGGCATAAGAATTTCTAGTCAAATTTTTGACACCCTTAGAGATATGATTTCTGGAAACCAGATTATAATTGCGAACATTATTTTTAATTTTACTTTCATTGTCAGTTCTGTTAGTCACTGCAGTCTGTTATCGATATCGAATCTTCATAATGCCAAAAATGGTCTTAGTTAAGCTTTAAAAGCATTAAATGGAAGAAGTATCAATATTTGTGGATATATTTAATTTAATTTAAAAATAGAAAATCTGGAAACCGGAAATTTCAAGATAATTTCGTGAGGAAAAATTACACGAGATGAGTTTTCTAGGAAAGAGATTGAGACAAGCGTAAATGTGAAGTGTTTGTAACGAAATTCGTTCTAGAAACGAGTTTACCATACATCGTCACCGTGAAAGGAGGCTCCATGACAAATGAGGTGGGTCTGGGGCGGAGGAGGCAAATCCTAATGAGGGTGTACAACAGCCACTACGTGATCATAATGTGTAATTAATGACCCGTATAAAATGCATGCCGGGTGAGATAAAGCTGGTAGGGTCGCGAAGAATTTATTTATTTCCGCATCCCTGTAATTCTTTCGTTGTTCCGCCGGAAGGTATGTGTGATTGGGGTGAAGTGTGAGGCCTGATGACGCTGGTATTAGTTATGCTAATGACGGGAAACGTAGGACATCATGAAGCATGGGAATTTATACAAATCATTTAATTCATTCTCATAATAATTCATGCACGTGAAGTAATATTATAGTTTATTTATAACACATTGTATTTCTTTCATTGTATATAACAATTTCTAGACATTTTGTTTGGTAAGTTTACTTTAATGTACACTTGTTACTGATTTTGTTATAAATCTGCAAACCCCCACCTAACGACATCTAATTACCTAGCGTACTTGTATAGTTAAAGTTAGTTTAACAACGCTAAGTAACTGACACAGACGTGTCGAAACAGGTAGCGGATTTATAAAAAAAAGTGTGTATTGTGTGCATTGAAATAAACTCATAATAATTATAATGTGTCTTCAGTTTTAAAATGTAAAATCATATAACTTACGAAATAATTCATCAGGGTCCACGGATTGTACGAAACTACATAGATTCAAGGTTATTTACCTGAAACAAGAAGAGAAAACACATAAGTAATTAAAAAATAAGAACATAAATAAGTTGTGAATTGTCACCAAATACAAAAAAAAATTCTCGCCTGTTAGTATGAATATTGTAAAAACAAAAAAAAAAATGTCAATGTACCTAAACATCTGCTTACGGTTACAAAATTGAATATTTTAAAAATTTATCTCACTAAAATCTAACATTCTTATCTGATTTTTTGATTAAATATAGATCAGTGTTTCTCAACGTGGGGCGTAGACCACACCGGGGGGCAAATGGAATATTTTGGGGAACAATGCGCAAATCATAAAGTATGCATATTTTTTTCCAAAAAATCCCATTATTGAAATTTTCCTAGAAAAAAAAAGATATTAATACTCGCGCAAATCTCAAAACGACGCGTATTTAGGTAATACTTAATCTGCCTGTTTGTGGGATTTTAACTAGGTATGTATTATTCGAAAGTTTCTCCTTGCAAATATGCAACTATTGGACATTCTGGAAGCGTAGAAACAGGGCATGGTACAAATAATGTTGAAGAACACGGATATAAACAATCAAGTACATATATATTTTTTTATAATTTATTACAGACTTTATGTGGATGTCTTTCTATCTCCAAAAATGTTGTTTCATAAAAATCTTTTTGACTTGTTCACTCCATCTAACTAATCGCTGGACTTCGAAATAAAATATGGCGTATCAAAGCAAAGAAAAATGATAAGGATTAATTTGAATATTTACTGACTGTAGAAGCCATAAATAAAATGGCTGAAGAATTGCACGCCCAATCGGTGTAAAGCAAATGCCTTTCCCGATTCGGGGCGGTTTTCATCTAAAATACACGAAAAAAATAGAAGATTATTAAAACAACGTTTAATTTTCGCGAAATCAAGGCACTCGTGAATAAAGGCGAGCTCATTTGAAAATAAAGGGGTAAGACCTTTCATTTACTCGGATAAGTTAGCATTCTGACAAGCCCAATGGAAGTTATTTCTTTTACTATTATTTTGAATTTCTTTATACATGATAACATGACAACAGCGAACAAAATTTAAAAAATAAAGAACTTAACATTGCTTGCCGACTACAACAACTAATAATATCTACAATAAATGGAGTGACTATTGGTGGAGTGTGAGGTAACCGTGAGAATGAATTACAGTCAATGTGCAGGTATTTACGTTGTTACATATCGGGAACTCACTAGGAGAACCTGCGCCTAAGTGTTACTACAAATAAGATAATATATGAAAATTATACGCGGTGCCAATATTGTTGCATAGTGCAGCAACAAGGGTTGAACCTAAATACTTGATACTTGCGCCCTAATATATTCAATAAAAATCGCATAGGTATATCTGAGACACTATCTAACGAATACAATCGGGTAGAATCTTGTAGTCATAAAGAGGTAGCAGCCAAAAATATACGGGAATTAATTGAAGCCGATATTAACAGTTCTTAGAAATCGAAGTACGAGTATGATACCGATATAAATGACGGGACGGATTAAGAGCCGTGGCTTAGTGGATTAGAGCTCGAGGTCCCGGAGAGACCAAAAGGTCCTGGGTTCGAGTCCCAGCTGCTACCATTATCTTTTTATTTTATTTTATGTGTCTTTTCGGTTACATGTTTCATTTTGAGAGTTATTAATATCATCGACAATGATTAAAAACATATTGCAATGAGGTTTATAAGCTTCAATAATTTATTGCAAAAAAAAAATTACTTATTCACTTTGCGGCGTCATTATTAATAAAAGAATCAAAAACTACTTTGCAATCAACATTATTATTTTTTAGTATTCTATATATTCCTGATGAAGAAAGTTTCGTTTTCGAAACATGCGTATATTAATAAAGTGGCGAATACAAAATAATTTTTAATTAATTTATTGATTAACTTATGCTTTATTGTGATATTAATTTATCATTATCTAATGTTTTAATCCCGAATAGAGTAGAGGTTGTGAGTTCGAGTCTCAGTCGCGACCAAACCATTTTCCGTCTTTTTGTTTTTCATAATAACATATGCATTGAGAACTATTCAAGAATTGATATTAAGAAAATGCTAAAAGATTCATGTCTCAATTTGTGAAAGAATGGACTGACGATTTCCGACAAATATAAATAGAGCTTTACTTCACTCTTAATATAATTAAACGCATGTAGGTGAGAAGGTATACGTTACCATATGAATTATAAAGGTAGTACCCAAGTAGTGTTTACCTAAAGTACATACCGCGTATTTACAAGTCTCCATAATAAACACAAGATATTGACATAAAACCTAAACAAATACCGTAGGAGACACGTTATGGTTAGATTTCTGTCTAATGCATAATATTCAATAGATACCAGATAGAAACGCGCAGAAAGGGCGCATAATCATAATATTAACGTTAATCGAGCCATCTAGATCAGCCAGTAATAATAGCCCAGCATCCACAAATGTTGACGATTCAATTCTAAATTGATATATGGTGGGAGAGCTGCGAATGGCTGATAACGGCGGACGAATGAAAACAACAATCATAATTCCCCTAGCCATAGAACTAACTATACTAGTACCTAGTACCTAGAGCAATTGTTCCCGGCGCGAGTGAATTGTTCCCGAATTCATTGTCGAATAGATGAAACATTCATAAGGTTCGGATTTGCATTAATGGAGCGATGCGGAAAAGCCGAATGCATTTTTTACGTAAAGCTTTTGGGCACAGTGGAGGATGAATATTAAACAATGAAAAATATTTTTAAAACAGGTGTTCGAAAGGGGCTGATTAAGTGCTTCATCCAATTGAGTGAAAAGAGTCACAAAAAAACTTAATTTCATCTGAAAGAATATGAAAAATGACGGATCAACAAAAAACAGCCAAATAAAAATACTCCACTCCAGAAAACCTAGCTGGATTAGGTGTTTTTTTGGGCGATTTATTGGGCCATTCTGAACGCTCGTGACATTATGGCCAATAGTAATTGACAGTTTTTTTTCCATGACGTTATATACATTAGTACTACGGACTTTTCTGTAAAATATGTTTAATTCCTTTACAGAAAAGTGTTGCATATAAATAATAATCTCGGGAGGAAAAACCGTAAGAACGAAAAAAGGTGAACAAAGGAAAAAATTAATCAATAATATATCACTGAAGATGTTCTATACTTAGTCATTAAAAAAATAATAAAATGTTAAATGTTCACAAGAATTTTATAGGATGACTCGGTTAACGTTGAATGCTTACATAACATCGAAAGTCTTGACGAAAAAAAATCAAAAATATTCAGGCCCATCATAAAAGCAAGCGCTAAAAGGATATGGTAAGTTCCATCGAACAAAGAGTTGCATTATCATCAAAGCAGAGTCGGCTAATAATCTCCGGGTAATGGAAAAAGGTGGCAAGTTGAGTAGGTACTCGAGGACTGAAGTGAGAAAAGCTGCCGCTCGAGGCTTTCATTTCGCTCCGTCGCGCGTCGCGTCTGGGGAGAGCTTTGCATTGGAATCAATATAAATCACAGGGGTTCATGGTGATTAAATGAAAATAAGATTTAATCATTAAATAGAGGAAGTACTTGAGGTGTGAAGATGGGTGCTTCGCTGCCTAATCGGTATTTCAATGTGACTTTAATCTTGGACGGGACGTGTTTGACTGTTAGTAATGTAAATTACTGTAATACTTTAACGATTACAGGAGGAGAGCTTCAGTCTAAACTTTTTTGGAGGGAAACAGTTAAAACCAGAGTGAGGCATATGGGCTTTTTTATACGAAACCCGGATGTGAGTACTTCAATATAAAGAGGTATCTAACTACCATTTACATTTTGTTCTTAACATGAATGAAAATGTGTATGGCATGACAACTTCTACGTGGAAAACATAACTTTTTTTTTTAATAATAGCATAAAAAATCTAAAATATATTTTCAGTTTACAGTGGCTCTCAAATAAAAAAATAAAAAAAACGGGTTAAATATCGTTAAGTACCTTTTTATATTGAGGTACTCGTGGGTTCTACGCCTTGACACTTTCTTACAGACCATGCTACTTTTGGTCATCATAATGCATCAGAATCAAAGCGTTTTGTTGGATGCAAAAATTCTCTGCATCAGACTTTTTTTCCCACAATTTTTAACATTAAATAGAAGATAATATATCTGTTACAGAGAAACCCCGTTTTTAGTTAGAACGCTTTGTTACTAGTTAAAACTAGATTCTATACTGAATACCTTTGTTACAACTAGAATTTACTGCTGGTCAAAAATTTATGTCAGTTAAAACTAGTTTTAACTAGACAAAACGAGTTTTGAAAAAATGACTCGGTTAAAACTATTTCGACCCCCTCAGTTCGTCTTTCGCTAAGCACTTTGCCATGGCAGATCTAAATTAAGAAAAGCGCGACGGAAAGAATTTATAAAAAGGATATTACAGATTGATGAACACGAAAAAAAAAGAAAACCACTACAGTGCTATGACAAAAGAAACTTACAATAAATTAGTAGACGAAATGTTCGATATTATTGAAGCAGCTCATGTGGCCGTTAGTCATGGAGGTCGAGACAGACTAAAAACTGAAACTTCAAGAAAATATGCGAACATAGCAATAGAAATGATAAATAATTTTTACTTTCTCCTTTTAAAATTTTTTTTATGTCTTTTATTAAAACTCAAGCTACTTTCGATAAACATATCAGACTAATTAATATATTTTCAATGAACGATTCATTTCATTTCACTTTTTTTTAAAATTAATACTGTCGACATGGTACTATGATGTTCCTTAAAAATGTTCCATTAGTGTATGATTATTTTTGTACAACTTTAATTAATATTAATGATATAGACGTGATATATATTAATTCTATTTAACACTTAATTGCGTTTGATTGCAATATTTCCCCCAAACAAATTTCTCTAGCTAAAACTAAATTTATCTAATGTTCAAAGTTAAAACTAGTTTTATCTAAAATTCAAACATGTATAGCAGTAAATTCTAGTTATAGCTAGGAAATTCTAGTTGTAACAAAGGCATTCAGTATAAACTAGGTTCAACTAGTATTAACTAAAAACCGGTTTTGACTGCATCATACTCGTATATACTCGTAGGTATACTCGTACATACTTTTTTTAAGTGTAGGAATGTTTAAATTATAATTGTAAGAAATGGGAGCCCACATAACCTGCGTGTGGATAATATGAGAAATTTAAGTAATGTGATTACTAGCTTAGATATTCATTATATGAATTCAGTTTGAATAACAGAAATCCGAAATGGCATCACTACCTATTTACAGAAAATTGACAAAACTTTATTAGATTGAAATTTTAACTTTGAAGATGTTGGCCTTCGAGATTTTGTTCGGAACTCAGAAACATTACTTGCGTAGAATTACAGTCCTTGAGATGCATTATTAGTTCGTGCATTCAACTTGTCGACTGGTAACGAAATCGTGACTGAACTATACGATATTTGAAAGCAGTATCCACTGTATTTCGTATTATTGAACATTTGACGGAACTCTAAAAGCACCACTTTTACTGTATTAGTAACGTGACAATACTAATATACCTACTAACGTTTTTCTCGTAAGAAAATGCTTGAAATTAAAAAAAAATTATTCAAAAATTGAATATAAACATGAGAAAATCAAAGATTTCTGGACAATTTTAGCAGGGTGAAATATAATACGAAATACTCAGTCGACGATGCAGATCGTTAATGGTAGCCGTCGGCTTTGAAAGTTTCAATATTCTAATACGCATTTTCTTCGTGCCACCCTTCATGAAAAATAGGGAAGAGTTTTTCAAACACCAATGAAAACAGTAAATATTGTCAATTGATTTGTTATTTCAAGCTGTAGAAAGGAACTCCCTGGAAGAACAGTAATAATTTTAGACTATGGGCACAGTGAATTAGTGGTGGGCGAAGCGGCTCGGTTTATTGAGCCGGATCACTAAATCAGCTCTTTGTAGTGTACCGGTTCGGTGATCCGGATCGATTGAACGACGGTTCGCCGCACCATGCCCTCTCCCTCGCTCCCTTGGCCATCCTAAAGACATCCTTAAGACGCCCTTACACGATACTTTTTTCGTCCAGTTTTCATGTGGATTGTCTTTACAGAGAGCTGATTTAGTGATCCGGCTCACTAAACCAAGCCGCTTCGCCCAACACTACAGTGAATAAAGGTAAAAAAAGAAGTGGCGAGAAAACACTAAAAATAGGACTGAATGGTGTGGGAGTGAGCGCCATATCCTCAAGCAGAAGGTACCAGAGGGCGATAAGGTCGATGAATATGATAATTTTCTTCAAATTGATTGTGTTGTTCATAGTAATATTGCTTATAATTTTCTAATTTTCAACTGCCCTCGAGAAGTTGAGACACATGTGTGATCTTCATATATATATATATTTAAAATTATTCAGTTCATTACTGTTAGTCAGCTTTCACGTAAATATGCCAAGCACTTATCGAAGAAGACAGAGAAAAAATTAAAAATAAATCATTGAAGAAGATAATATTAACACATCCCAAATGAACCATTACAATGAGGTTTACAAACTTCAATAAGTTAAAAAAAAAAAAGAATTTAAAATAAATGTACGTCCAGTAACGATATAAATCACTGTCAATGAGAAATTCAGTAGAGTAAGCCAGGAGAAAGGAGAACGAAATAATTAACAACAAGATGTCGAAATCGATAAAAGAGAGATTCATCTGCTGCGGATGCATATGAGAACATCAATCGCGCCTGTCACTTCTTTCCCCCAACTGCAGACAAGCAGCAAAATTACAGTTTTACAGTTTATACAACGTATTTGCTTTTTTTCGCTTTAAAATAACGGCGGGCACTATCCGAGGGTTGCACTCAAATCTCCAACATGAAGACGTACGGTGAGGCGCTCAAAGGCTGGCAACACAATCCTTTGAAAGAAATGGGTTGCGCAAAAGAAAGAATTCTTAAGAAAACTACAATTAAATCAGCGAAGAAAATGAGACGATGAGATTAAAAAGTTGGGAACGTATTTTAAAGATAACCACGAGATAATTACGAATATCTTAAATTAATTCTAATTTTGAAGCTGTCAATTCATGGTGGAATTCCATTTTAGTGTGATTTTTTTTATTGAAAAACCTTTGTAACTATTTTTGTTTATAGTTAAGTGGGAGATAGTGTTAAATCATAAATAATAGAATAATCTATTTCATGTAAATACCCTAATTTTTGTCGTTGTTAGGCATCAAACACGATTTACGATTCTTAATTTATTTAATTAATTTTTTCAACAAAATTGTTTTCTATTCATTAACGTGCTTAGCAATGGTGAAGTATAACAAATCTTTTCGATTATAACAAAAGAACAGATAAAGTACGTAAATATGTACACAATGTTACGGGAAAGGCTTTACTATCAGTACATTGTGAATTTCTTTATCAAAAGATAATAATATGTATTTATTTGAAATACAGATTATTTAACAACAAAATGTAAGAAAGCTTTGACTGCCCGACTACGAAAAAATTTCATTTTAGGACAGTCAAGCTTTCACGATTCTAACCCATTCTACCGTTTGAGCATCCACGTTGGCGATCAATAACTAGTCTTTTAATATGGTTTTAGTGTTAAACTTAGTTCAACTCACAAGAAAAATGAAAGCATGGATAATCAAAAACGTGTTATATGTGATTTAGAATCCATTTTAGTTACTGCCACAAAAGACGACGGTTAAAAAAACCACAATGGAAATAAAACCTCAATAGAAAAACCAGGCAGTTTGCGAGTAGAAGAAGCGAATCCCGGAGAACGAGAGGAGGGGGACAAGTTTGCAACGCAATATTATTCCAAAGTGAGCGGACGGGAGGAATAATTTAACAAATGGACTGAAAACAGGAAACAAAGGGTGGCTGGCGGAAACTTATATATTATTATGATTGTCCTCTAACAAGTAGACGAAGCCGAAAGTACCGTCATATTTCACACAATATACAGGTAGGTACCTAAATCGGAAGGGACAGATGGATTAGTGCGGTTAAACACCCGTTAACTAGAGAAGAGGACGCCTAGCACAAGCAAATCAATAAAAGTTTTGTCGACAATATCGGTTATCTGTTAACACTCATGAGCACAACCGCAGATCACCAATAAAACAAACAACAGTTCGCGTAGATTAAATCGGCTTTCTTTTTTCGATGTGAACTGATGTTTATTCAAGTAGTGCTTTGAAACGTTGATAAATAACTGTCGATAAAACCATTAACGATGTACTTGTGCTTGGGGCTAAAGAATCGACACGAATATTAAAATATTGATTGAACAGTCTTCCAGACAATATTCTAGAAAACGCGCATTTAAATTAAATGATTTAATAATAATAAAACTAAAATC
Organism: Halesus radiatus; assembly: GCA_022606495.2. Classification (NCBI taxonomy): domain Eukaryota; kingdom Metazoa; phylum Arthropoda; class Insecta; order Trichoptera; family Limnephilidae; genus Halesus; species Halesus radiatus. The sequence goes on from JAHDVE020010878.1 coordinate 129,348, forward strand.
CAATACAATTCTAAACAGACGACCATTAGTGGGAAGAGCACAGAGCTAAAAATATAACAAATAAAAAATATTTTACAATGTTTTTTTATGAAAAACCATTCCTGTGTCGATGTTAATTAAAAAAAATATATATAAAGCCATTTTACAAAGAATAAATAATAGTGGAATTAAGATATTAAGGCGATGCAATGGTAATAATACAAAATCATGTGTTTTTGGTTTGAAAATTTGATAGCCTGGATATATCATAGACGATTTAATTAAATACTGCAAGTAGAACGCACTTTGGCCGTTGGTTTAACGGGGCATTTTTTTGGCGAGTCTTTTTATAATCCTAGGAAATAATAAAAGTACAAGACTTAAAAAAAGTGCAAAATCTCCTTCGTACGAACCCTTTTTCGAATATTGTGGAAAATTAAAATTTTTATAATATGATCGAAAAACATTTCGTAATTACGCTTGAGCTTTACAAAATAAAATAAAAGACGCATTTTGATGATGTTTTTCTTTTGGGTAAATCTAAATATGCTGCTGGTGTTAAGCGGGAATTTCAACCCTTTCGCCACTTGCATAAGGAGAGCGTGATTTCATTCAAATTTTACGAAGTGGATCCCCATTGCTGGATGTAAGATTTGAGGGATAATTATTTGTCAAGAGTGATATATATATAAAAATCCCCAGACGATCCACACTTGTACAATTACGTGCAAAAAGAAAATACCGTTTTATGTAAATATCACGCATATTATACTACTCTTGTAAATTGTATATTAATATCTCATTGATCCCTCATTACGCATGGTTCTCTATGCTTTCGAGAGCCTTTTTATGCTTTTTGTAGTGTATAAAAGCCAGCTAGAGTGGGAGTCGATATTTTATTGATTTTTAGACAAGCATTCAATCGTAAGCTACTCGGTAGATGGTTCAGGCAACTATACATTTCACAAAGTCGGATTGCTCAACTGGTAGAAATTGAACTTCTTTGTTAGCAAATTTCAAAATAATTTCGAAATTAATTTTAATAAACGTGATTTCTATAAATAGATGACAATGTTCTATTTAAAATTATTGGTCGCTTGGTATTTCACATTTAAAAGGAATGAAAGTGAAACATTATGATCAGTGGTATATGACATATTAGGCCAATTCTCTCGTTTTAACCCAATTTATGTAGCCCTGTATGTGTGTCTATTAGGCTTTGAAAAATTATCATTTCCATATTAATGTAATAGAGATTTTTGATAAAATATTGCAAAAGGGCTCTTTTGCCATCAACATTTTTTTGGTGATTTTTTCAAATACCTCGTTTTGCCTCTTATCGTGGTGCAAATAAAACATTAAAAATATTTTATTATTGACCACTGATTAGTTTTAACCTTCGCATATTGACCACTGATTAGTTTTAACCTTCGCATATTAAACACATGGAAAATTTCAGTTCTTTAACTTTCATCCTTTTCCCATTTTACATGGTACAGTTCTTACCAAATTATACTAATAGCGAGGTACAAAAAACGACATTTTTTTGGGTTCCGCCATTTCTATTATTTGTAACTTTGTTTGTAGGCTACTTACTGACAGATGTATCCTTTTGCCACACTCGAGATAAGAGCACTTTGGAACGTTTCTAGAAGAAAACTTGTAAATGGAAAAAAAATTGCAGTTGGGACCTTCTGCCATATGACTATCGAATTGCTTCTTATGAAAAAAATAACATTATTATTATGTATTAGATTAATATTGAAAAAATATGAAATACAAATTAATGTTTTAATGAAGTCGACAATATAACTTTTTCTTCTGGATAATGTCCACGACAAAATATATAAAATATCATTAAAAAATAAATTTTCTTGTAATGCACTGTATACATATGTATATAATATGTGTGTATCGTTCTATTTGAATGTAAGACGTTTAAAAATACATGATGTTTAACAAAAAAAAAATATTGATTCAGAATTGAAAAATTTGTATGCAGCGGCATTTATTTTGGTCCTGCAGTCTGAAAACTACTCCAGACATCTTGAAATAAAGGAGTTAATCGAAATATGTAGGTAGGTAAGGGTAGAACCTGAGCCCAGGAGAGCAGAAATATTGGAGAGCAAAGGCACTAATGAGAAAAATCCTTTGCGACGGTTATTGAGCTGAAATGGCCGAACGCTTAGGAAAATTCTATTTAAATGAGGCGCAGGCTATTAGCGACCCGATGGAGAAGGCCGGGGACTAAATAGGAAAACTTGAAATAGAAACCAAAGTGTAGTGAAGAAATGATAAGAAAATATGTACTAAAGCTACATGTAGCGCGGTTTTAGGTTAAGAAAATTGTATTACGAATGTACAGGGAGAAAACTCCCCAGAGCGCAACGGGAATCTTTTAAAGTTTCAAATCACAAATTGCAACCAAGGAATTGATTTAACACAAAAATTATTTGAAAAAGTAAATATACCTACTGCCCGGAGTCAGTGAAGTTGTGTCACCACCAAAATGCGGAATGTTGGATGGTTTAGGTAAGTAAGTTGTGGGGGGGATATTGTGAATTGTCTGGCTATTCAGAACTAGTCATTAAATAGCATGGGCATACAGAAAATAGAGACTGTAAAGATAACCCTTGGACGAAAAAAAACAAATTCTGAAATACATTTATTTAGTCTTCTCTTGCAGCATGCAGAGCTTCACAATCTGCGCGATATTAAAGCAAAAGCCATTTCAAGCAACTTTTTTATTTCGAAGTAGTGGCCTCTCGCCAGGGAAATACTGAGGAACTATCTCTCTCTGCATATACAGTATAGTTTAATTATTTTTTTATGGATCTCACCTGGCTTTGAACCTGAAGCTCCTAAGCCAATCGCCAAAGAGCTTCCCGCTCTGCCACGGAGATTAGTGTGGGTTACACAATTTACTAATTATCATTAAAGTAGGTTAGTAAAATCACGCGGCCACGACGCCGACATCGGAAATTTAAGAAAGCTGGCAAGCACCTCCGTTTCAGAATAAGATATTCGAAAGGAACGCAATCTTTTCCTCGGTGGGAATTTCCTCTAAGCGAAATGTTTTGCAAACGAGGGGAGCATATTTAAAAACATGTATTTCCAATTAGCGAATCATAACTACTGGGCACTAGCGGGGGCAATACTTCTCAATGGAGGCAAACGAGTTGCGGAGGAGGGAGCCAAGAAATGTATTTAATTTCCACCGCCACAAAGAGCAATTTCACCCACTTTCAGCGCAGCGCTGGGAGTATAAAAAGAAAAATGATATCTGTGGCCTAAATGAAATTTTATTGCGGTCGAGAATACTAAATGCTTAGTTTCTAGAACCAGTGGAGCTTATTTTCCAGAGACATTACATATTGTGGAAGCCTTTTATCGATAGAATGTTAAGCCGTTGTCTACTTACATCAAACGATTTTTTTAAAATTTCATAATAGAGCGGAGCCTATAAAGGGAATATAAATAAAACTGTAAGACAGTTTTAATTGCTGACCAAATTTAACCAAATGGAAACCACGCGCGCATCCCTCAATCTTGACAAGAAATAGTTTTATTTTTGAACTTCGCCGTCAACACTACGTGTCCTTTAAACTATGCTATGATAGACTGGGCTTGCAATGGACCGAAGCTAACGAAGTAGCGTAAGATAGAGACAAGCACCCGTGGGTTTCCAACTCGACTTAAAGGGTATGAAAATGATATTAAGAACAACATAATGAATTTACTTTCGAACGTATAAAAGCTAAATTCTTTATAACAACATAACAATGGATGAGGGTGTCCGTACATGGTACAACGAAGCATTACAAAAGAAGAAAAAAAACTGCTTAAATAGTAAGTACTTCAACATTAATTCCGAGTTATAAGGCGGGTAAATAAAAACTCCCAAGTTTTCTTTAGAAGGTCTCATTACATAAAAAAACGAACCATTTTATTCAAGTCGGCATCTTGGCGCGCCCTATACAATAATAGCGAACGAATCTCCATAAATGCAAGAGAACGAAATAGACTTTCTAATGGTCCATTAAAATTAACAGAATCACCGCAAATAATAAAATTACCAGAGGCCCTTCCACAAACCAACATCACTTGCAAACAGATAACAGTATTAGGAAATCCATGAACATTTAAGGGCACAGAAGTAGAAAACAGCGTTGTGGCTTTATGTGGGGTCTATAGGCGAAAGATGCGTCGCGTTCGATATAAATTAGCATGGTTATATAGGTACACATCCGAGATAAGGGTAATTCAAATCTCATTCAAGTTAAATTTCCACAGCATCCGTGCGAGGGGGGATGATTTCGGAAAAGAGAATTGGAAAATTAGCCAGATAACTCCTGCTCCCCGCGCGTATCGGGAGGAAACGGAAAGGAACAATCAGTGTCCCAACCCTAAAGGTGTTTTGATGGGGTCCCAGAGCCAATGGGATAACACCAAAATATTAGGGTTGGAAATATGACTGCTTTCTTGGTGTTGGCAGTCAGACAGCTGCGGATATCGAATAATTATTTTTTTTATATAAAACCAAAGAGGCGTCTTGAAAATACTGAACATTCGTCTGTATTTCTATGTGCTTGAGGATAGAGTTTTACCCAACACGATTTCATCCAGGGCTGTGGAATGGTGATGTGAATCTTAGAAACATTTGAACGGTATGACGAATATTTTCAATGCGCTTAAACACGGATAATTATGACCACGCATTTTTTTATGTATCGCTCCAAAACAACGACAAAATGGATATCATACGTTACGTGCACTTCAATAAAAGAGAAAAGCTGTGCATCCACCTAGAAAACCGTACAAAATATACCGAAAATTGCATTTCTTTAAATATTGAATTATTACCTACTCATATGCCGAATATACTGGATGGTGAAAAACGAAGGTTTAAATATTGACTAGTGATAAGATTTCACGACGAATTGAACAGTCGGACATAAATGTTAAATAAAGTATGTATGTAGGAATTTTGATAATGATTTATACAACTACATATATCATTAATTTCTATATATTAAAATGAATGTTTGTCTGTGTATCCTCGATTTTCTCGAAAATTACTCTACCGGTTTCGCTGAAAGCAGAGTTTGTTCTTATTAGTGGCGGAAAGGTTTAGAGAGTACTTTGAATTAAATCCAATATGTAAAACTGATACTATAACGTTGTAAAATTAGTATGAAAAACATTGAACACGCCGTGTTGTATTGAGGTTAGCCGATAGCTATACCACTCTGGTGAGCCACAGATTACAAATTCAAAAGAAGAATATAGGGTATAATATTTTCAAAATGGAAAACACGAGTAGGTACCTACTTAGGAACTTGATTATTTAGATATACTTCGAAAAATAAATGTTAAGAATGAAATAAAATTTTCAAATGAATGTTTCTTTGTTTAGAGACAGTAATAGTAGTCACGAGGCATTATTTTCGCTGTCAAATCAATTATGGCGCCCAAACGACAAGCAAGAATTCACAACTTCAAAATGTTATTCCTAAAAAAATATAATCCCGACCAAGACCAGGTGGTTTTGTATAAAATCTATATACTCTACTTAACATTATTTTCATTACTCTTATTGTGTAAATCAATATGTTTTTTTTATTATTTTATAGTCTGTTAAGTCATTAAAGACTATTTTCATTATTATAATTACCACTTAAATGCAGGAAACTCCATTACTGGAGGAGTAAAAGCAGTTACCGTTAACAAAAATATGTTCAAAGAAGCGAAGTTATCAGTCCACAGTGGAGTGCTTATACCAACCCTGATGCAACTGGCAGAGGAAGGATAAAAGTAGACTGAATACCGTAAAAATGAGATGACTGAGGCGTATGTGTGGTAAAACAATGTATGATCGTGTGAAAAAAGATTCGCAAGGAATGGAAGGCTAATGTGAGCGTAATGAGTACGAAAGGGGACGCTTAGATGGTTTGGACATGTAAAGTTGATGAACGAAGAAAGGAGTGCAAGGATAATATATGACGCGAATGTGAATAAAAGAAGAAAAAGCCGGGAACGCCCAAAGAAAAAAATTGTACGATCAAGTGAACCAAATACTTGCGTTAGAATAACAGAGGAGTGTGTATGCGACGATGTATGATTGTGAATGAAGCAAGGGGTGTGTGCCTAGACAAAAAAGTGGGAAAAAATTACCTTCTATTTAAAAAAAAAACATGTTGCTCTTTTCTATACCTCATCATTATTCCAGGATCTAAAGGAATTTCATCATATCACTGCACCAGAAATTAGCGACTCTAGCAACAGAAAACCATTTAGCGATTCATTAAAATGTCAATAATATCGTGGGTTACAAAAAATAGTTTTAAATACGAAAATCACAATTAACATAAGAAATTTTACTGTTCGTTTTTCTATATAAAAATGTCACCTTCAATAATTAACTTATTTTAATAACAACTTAAAACTAGATAATCATAGAAAAAAATCTGTTGATTCTTGCTAAATACTATTCCGTACAAACGAATACTCATATAGCTGCCCCCACGGACGCCTTGCAGATTCCGAAGGGATTCGGCAGGGTTTTCCGCCGAAGCGTCACGTGAATAACAACGTATGAACTATTTCTTACGACAGAAAGCCACATACACGCTGAATTCATAACGTATATATGGAATTTTTCTAGGACTCGCTCTCGGTTTACCTATATGGACGAGTGATTTTTTTGCACCGAATTTGAATGTCGCGCTTAGTAAAGTGTGACAAAATTATGATATATGTATGTTTTATTTTCTTATTTTTCATTATAGGTTTTACTGAACAAACGCACGTTGGAGAAAACCGCCACTGATTGTAACAATGCTAATTGTATAATATATTTTTGAAACAAACAGATAAATAAAAATAAATTATGTGGATCTACTTTGATTTTACATACATTGAAACTTTTTGGTTGTAACGTTGCATATTTAATATGAAGTGAAAATTATTAAATGCTGCAATATCACAACTAATTAAAATAGTTTCATTTTCCAAAATGAAATATGTACTCTACGTCGTATCAGCAACTGAAAAGCCGCAGCTAACCGTCGGTCAAAAAGCAATGCAAGCCACTGGTTGCGTGATTTGATTAATATTAATAACGTAGATGTATGTTGGGTGGCTTATATTACTTTATACAATACTATGAAATTAATTTAATGAAATAATAGCTTATAAACACAAATGTTTAGTAATTACAATAATAATAATAATAAAATAATTCAAAAATACACCCTGTTTTCACCACTTTACATATATACGAGATATCTCGTATATAGATATCTACATGTTTCGAAAGCGCTGCTTTCTCCATGGGGAATGTATAGTATTCACGAATTCCTGACGAAGAAAGCATCGGTTTCGAAACATGTAGATATGCATGTATATTTATAAAGTGGTGAAACAAAATGTATTTTTTTATTCATTTATTAATAACGACGCCACAAAGTGCATACCAATCTTTTGAAGAAATTATAATAATAATTAATTATTATACTTAATTCCAGAAGGTATGCAGGGGTAGTGCAACACAATACGTTCCATAAGTGATAATAACACAAACAAATAAATAACAATAGGTACGTAAAATAAGGGAAAGAAAAAAAAATATATAGAAAAGATTACTCAGTAAAATACGCAAAATAAGTTCAGTCAATGAGAGAGTAAAAATAATGATCGTTTTTATGGTGGATATTTGACGGTCTCCCGTCTCGTAAATTACAAGTTACGTTATTATAATAATAAATACTACCCGATTGTGCTATATAAACGTAATTTATTTCCACGTGAACACCTCCTAGTGAGGTGGTCACGACACATATAACACTCCATTCACAGTATCTCACCTCTTCAAACCTACCTTACACTCCACATTATAAAACACCTTAATTATACTTTAAAATAAAACAAATTATGTAAAATGGAACTTTATAATATATAGAGCAATTCATATTTTAAAAAAATTAAGTAACAGGAAATGACAGAAGTTTAACATTTCAAAATCGTCGCTACTAAAAGTGAACAATCATTTCGAAAGAGATCCTCCCCCATTTGAAATATAGTATTATAGTTAAAGTTTTCAAAAAACTTATGGTAACTATGATTATTCAATTTAAACGTCGGTTTATTTATAACATATATTATTTTATATATAAATAGTATTTTATTGCTTAAAAATAATACACAAACAAAAAAAGTATGTGCTATTCATGAAAAAATGGAGTACCATAAGAAGGAAACGCGCTGAACGAATATTTTGCCTTTAAAGTAGTTTCATTACGAACCTATCCGAATATACCCTACAATCCTACAAGATACACACAAGTTAGGGCTATTATCGCACCCTCGCTTCTAATGGAACCTCGCTGATAGACAACACTAAGTGCAGTTTTGGATAAGGGTTTCCTATTAATATTTGCATTTATTTAGAATGTATGCCCGAAGGATCCTTTAGCACTTGGATTAGAGTGTTTTCGAGAGAAGTTGTTTTGTTTTAACCTGAAAATACATGATATATAATTTTTTGTTTCGGAATTTTCAGAGTTCACTAATGATAAGAAGTAATTTTAAATAACTATTACCGAAGACATCGTCAAAACAAGTATACAAACAGTTTGCATGTTAAAGAAAATTTACACATCACTCAAAGCCCATGTATTAGATTGCTTTAAATTGCCAACACACAATGGGTTTTTTGGAATGAATACCGAAGAATTTAAATCAATTATTAGTTAAAATCAAATTAATTCATATATACTTCACAGAAAATCAGTTTAGCCTATGAAATTTGCCTGTAAATAACTTTAAATTGAACAAAAAGTGTTTTTTTATGCCATCGTGATTTTCACATAGACTTCGTGGTATAAAGTTAATTTTAACAAAAATGCCCTTCAACGATTTCAATTAAAAAAATAAATAAAAATACTCGAGAGAAATGAACGGATAAAAAATAAAACGTGTTAACATGACTTCATGAATACGCGTGCTAAGTTGCTTACATAAAATGATTTATGTGACTGGAAACCGAGGGATGTGTATTTTGAATGCCAGAGCAGGTCCAGAATTTGAGTGTTTACCTACACAGAATTCGCGCGTTTACCCTCCCAGTTTGGTAATGAAATTTGGACTTTTCAATTTCACAAGGAGGGGGCCCGACCCAACTGAACGAAGGGAAGCAGGGCGCAAAGGAAACCACACGTGAGATAAATTCATTTCCCTGAAATCTGTTTTTCAGCTGAATTAATAATGGGTTTGATGTTGTTATCATGCCATAAAAACGATCAAATGATTGCGAGATTTTTAGAACATTTGCAGCATTTTGGTATTTTGATTGATATTCATTTTTGATGCGATGTTGACTATTGAGTTAATACGGATCCTAACAAAATGTTTTCTTCAATAATTGTGGAAGGAAAATTGATAAATAGAAATTCATATATTTGGTTTCTCAAATGAATTAAAAAATGACGAGAATAAAAACGTATGTAATATAATGAATTTAATCCCTAAAAATGGCGTTAAACTCCTAGGCGAGCATCAAGACGCAGATTTTTCACTTAAATCCCAGAATAATAAAACAGAAATATTCCGGCTAATGCCACAAAGATGTTGTTAAACTCCTATGTTTTATCACGACTTGACTATTGCAATGGCATATATGCAAGTCTCCCCAAAATATACACTGACAGACTTCAGTTTTTAAGGCTGCAGCAAGGCTGATAACCGGCGTTTCCAAATACTCCCACATATCTCAACATCTGTGGAACCTTCATTGGCTTAAGTGTCCTGAGAGGATCCAATTCAAATTATGCTGGATGGTTTTTAAGGCGATAAATGACATGGCTCCACCGTACTTGTCGGAACAGTGCACTTCAAACGATGTTAATACTAGGCAGGCGACTCTTCGATCAGCACCTTCAACGGCCATAGGTAGACTCTCAGTACCTATGCGCAATCCCAATACCGATTTTGGAGACCGAGCTTTTTCCGTTGCAGGCCCGACAGCATGGAACAAACTATCTTCACATTTGCGAAAGATCGACAGCTCAACCGAGTTCAGAGCAAAACTAAAAACTCATATTTTTTCATTTTTAAATATTATTTATTTTTATTGAGATTTAAAAACCTCATTTTAATATTTAATCATTGTAGAAAATAATATTAATACAAGATAAATGAAATAAGAAAACGGAAAAAAATGAGAGAAAATAAAAAGATTTCAGTCGCATCTGGGTCTCGAACCCAGGTCCTATCCGGGGCAACTAAGCTAATGAGACCAGTTCAAACTATGGCATCTTCATCGATATCATATCTCAAATTCAAGATTTGTTAATATTATTCTCCATTTTTATCCCTTCATCCCAAGACTTTTTTGGCGATTTTTTTTTAACATATATTGTATTTAGAGACAGAGTCAGTCTGGAATCAAAAATAACACCCAAATATTTTAATTCGGATACTTCCTTCAAAATTTCTCCATCCATCATTAAGGAGTATCTGATATTCTCTTATTTCCGATATTCATAATTGGGTTTTGCTTAAATTTAACTTTAATTTATTATTTTTAACCCAGGGAGGTACATTATCACGGTCATAGTTACGTTGGTTCATAATTGACAAATGATTATCTCCGGATATATACACCAATACGTCATATGTGAATAGTCTGACACGGAAATATTTAAGAATTTTTACTAGGTCATTTATGTATATTATAAACAGGATTGGTCCAAGAACCGACCCTTGTGGCACTCCTAATTTATAGGGTAGCGGATCCGACACTCCGATTTCTCCCACTTTAGTAGTCCGATACCTGTCCATTAAATAATCTTTAAACCAATTTAATGCTGTTCCCTTTATTACAATTTTCTTTAATTTTTCAATTGTAATTTTCCTGTCAATAGTTTCAAATGCTCTCTTGAAAAAAAAAAACACCAATTAGATTTATTTTTTTATCAGTATCTTCTATCCAGTCTTCTTATACCAAGTTAAGAGCCATTTCGCAGGATTGATAATCTCGGAACCCACATTATTCCTCACACAATATATTAATTTTCTCTAAAAATTTTGCAAGTTGTTTTTTACTATAGAACTTGTTCATATTTAGGAAGGGTGTTCAATGACCTAAATTCCTCACATTTCCTTATATTCTTTTTCATCGGTATTGGTATTACTTGGGACGTCTTCCACGATTGGGGAAACTTACCAGTTCTTAATGAATCATTTATTATAATTGTAAAATATTTTTTGGTTACTGGTAACGATTCCTTTATCAATTTGATTGTAATTCCATCCGGGCTGGGTTTCGATTTCATTTGGTCTAGGATAACTTTTAATTCTTCAGATCAACGTTTCTTTCTTCCATGGGAATCAAGAGGAATTTATGTGTTTATATTATAAAAAAAACGTTTTTGTTTAGATGTAGTAGAAATACGAAATGCACGTTTGAAAGGCTGATTCCAAAAATGGAATCAAATTTTCCGTCTCCGGTCAAGTATTGGAGATACAACAACCATCGTTCATACTAATTCTTCTATTTACAGTAGGAAAAAGGTCAAACTTTGCAGCCACCAAAATGCTAGTCGACCATTATAATCAAATGTAAAAAAAGAACATAAAAAACCACCAAAATCGAGCCACCTTTGGGCGTATCTATAAACACACCTGTAACTGCTTAAAGAGATAATAGAATATCGCAGCGAGGAAAATAAGAGTACTTAAAATCTATTGTTTTATAGACAAGCACTTAAAAAATGCTCAAAAAAATTCCAGATACGAAAGATCTCTTTTTTATTCATGACACAGAAAACACATTGAAGTGATCCTTTTGAAAACTTATTACCCAGAAAACTAAAGAGGACTTTTCCTAATAGTTTCCAAAAGACGAGAGCGGCAAGTTCTAGGTACTCGTAGTTACTACCTTCTCTAAAAGCCATTAAATAGACATTGCTTGTTTCACGAGTCTATCAATGTGTCGTTAGGGTAGTTTGGCAGACGGGGTGGAAAACAACACTTGAAATGAATAAGCTTAAGCTGACGGATAATTTGGTCCTAATGGTATCGTAAAATAAAGACCAATTTGCTGAATTACTAAAACTCCACGAGGGCTGTCTATAAATACTTTCCTGGAATGAAGAAGCCTTACAGTATCTGCCGATTTAGGGAACACCGGGAGATCCCTCTACTAATACAAGGAGAAGAATAAAAAAAATTGATGTCCATAAGAGAAATAATATATATTCTTTCTATGTAGCATACTCGTATACTATATTATGTATTATGCAATTTCATACATTTTTACATCATCCGAAATATAAAAATACATTGTTTTTTTTTTCACAATGTCATGCACTCATATTATATTATATTATGCACTTGTGTATTATGCATCATGTAGATCAGGCTATTACTATTTTTAATAAAAAGAAAAGAAAAAAGTAGTATCTACAAATAAAAAACCTTTCCACGAAAACATTATATGAACTGAATTTTACGTTTAGAGGAGATGCATCGTGCACGCGGGCTCGGCAAATGTATTTAACAGATGGGCAAATCTTGCGAATTCAATATCAATGCCTTTGGACAAATCGATCATTATCACATTTTTTGCTGTAATTATCCAAATGTAGCCCTTCAAAGGAATGAGATATTTTATCTAAGGGAAAAAATGACAAACGGCGGGATTTCAAAGTCCAGGAATTCGGAGGGTCATTGAGTAAAAAATCTGATTATGTCTTCAAAGATTCTTAATTCAATTTGAAAATTCATCTAGAATTTAAAGGACGATAATCAGTAAAGAATTTTAATTAATTCTGATTTTAACTTTTTTTTATCTTTTAACAAAGGTTTTTTAATCTTTTAGCAAAGCTTTTTAAATTAAATGTGTAACATAATGATTAAGCATTGAAACGTTGTGTATTTATTTGAATTCTCAGGATACTCAGCTGATATACCATTATAGGCAGAAATATAACATAAATTTACAAATATTATTGCGTACCATACAATAATATATACGTGTCAGGAAAGCAGCTTTGGTGGTATTAACTAGTAGTAACGGCCTTGTGAAATAAACTATTAAAATTATCCGAATATAATTATTAAAGTCTATTTTGGCTACAAACAAACGTTCCAAATATTATTTTTAAAGCTTTCTTATATCTACGAGTGTGCTTTTCAGATGATTTTGCAGTTTCTGATGACGATGGTATTATCAGAGTGAGTTGGTTTTAGTTTTAGTTTGTTAAACTTCATAACAAAACAAGTTAGTGTGTGGAATAACAACACTCATTACTTTTAACTGGAAGTTTTATAAGCATAAATGTTATCTTGCGCACAAAAAGCGATTCTCATAAATTGGATCATAATATACCTCCACCGTACACAAACATTGCGAAGGGGTGAAAATCTATAAGGAATGGACAATATACGATGACTAAAACACATAAAAGTTATCAAAGTTTCCGTTGGAAAACTTTCAGACGAGAGATGCCATAAAAAAACTACGGCTCTTAGAAAAAAGGCAGACAAAGGTCGAATACTCCGGCAATAGCTTTAGAAAAAAATACTAAAGCGTAACATTCTTTGTAGCGAGTACAATGAAAACCGAGGGTTTGCCATGAAAGCTTTTCAGGAGATCACTTCTACTTTTTTTCTCTTGTGGTTACATTAAACGTTCTAATACAAAAGTATCAGAAAACACGTAAACACTTTCTGGGGCACAGGTTACTGGGTCGGAGCTCATTTCGTGGGCGGCTATAAAGTGTCATTTGCGAAAGGGTTTTTTTGACGCTCTTGATGATATCTGGACGAGTCTCGGTCCCGGGTACTGGCATCGTGATATAGAAAACGCTTTGACGGTTTTGATGATATCTAGACAAGTTCTAGGCGGGAGTACTTTCGCGTTCTATGGGTTAACTGGACTTACTCTAATCTCAGCTTCACGATAAAGCATTCACTTCGTTGAGAAAACGGATACATAAATCTGGCGATGTAGGTAGGTACTCTTGATCCTGATTTCAGATTTGTGTAAAGCTTGGGATAAGAAAATCTTCGATAGCAACAAAACTATACTTATAAAGACATAAAGCAATACAATTTCTATGTTGATTAAATCTGAAAAAAAAAAACTGACCGATTGACTTTTGAGGGACGGGGTAAAAAATTAACAATTTTCATATTACATTCGCAGATAGTTCCAACTCCACAGAGCTAGTGGAACTATGGAAACCCAATTGGGGGAAAGTTTTGTGGCTGCAGAATATGGGGGAGGGGACACAAAAGGGGAGGATTTTTTTACGTGAATAAAGAATTCGATGCTAAACATAGCTAAAGTCATATTAAGCAATGTTTCGATTCTGGATATATTAGAGATATGCTCCTACGATTATCAATATCGCCTTAGTGAGATGCCACCATTCGGAATATAAACTGCTTGAAATGGCGTTTGCGATGCTTAGTGACTGGAACTGAATAAGCAGGATCATCTTAACCGTGCTCTTTCCCTTCTCTCACTACTTTTAACTTCACAATATTCAAAACCTAGAGATCCACTGGCTACGAGGAGTTATAACTCTTGTCGGAATGACATAAGCAATTAGCCGTAAGCATTGCAACCCCTACACCAAATAAAAGATCTAGGTGTTATTTACGACAGTAAATTAACTTTTCATCAACACATCAACGATTTAGTAAGCAGAGCATACAAGCTTCTAGGCTTCTTAAATCGAAATTGATATTCATTTAACAACACGCAAACACTGATTTTATTATACAACACGAATTGTATTAGAATCGAATTCAATCATTTGGGTCCCACACGAACTAACTTACATTTTGTGCATTGAAAGAGTTAAGCATTTTATAAGAATTTTATTTTTAACCCTTACCACTGATTTGTCGGGTGCCAGCCGACATCACTATTCGTACGCTACAACTCAGTAGTCGGCTGGCGGCCGACAAGATAAGTCGTGCGTGCGCGGTGTATTTTTGGGCGCAAAACTTGACACGTGACGTTGTTTCTTGTGATTATTCGATAAAAAATTTAAATTCACTTTTTTTACTGTTTTCCGTTTTTGTTTTACTATAAAATAACCTTTTTGTAACTGCCTATCAATAAAGTAATATTTTGACATTATTTAAATTAGAGTTGGCTGACAACAAATATTAAAAAATAATGTAGTGGTAAGGGTTAAGTCTCTAGGGACGATACCTCTAGCTATACCCATATCAGTAATTTGGGTATTACCAATTACCACTCCTTAGAGACACTTGACGATAACATATTTAACAGTGAGATTCTGGCTCAAATAATTTTCTTCGTACCTGAATCTCACTCTCGAGGATGTTATATACTGTACAGTCAGTCGAGCAAGCCGAACATTTGTGAACTCATCTGTGGGGAGAGATATGCACTTCCTAAATATGGTGGATCAAAAAATCTCTTTTATTTTATAGGGTTTTTGGCATTACATAAACACTGCATAAACGGTGCATTAGTTTAATAAATTATATAAAAAAATCTATAATGTCATAAACATTTGAGAAAACGGATATATTAAAAAAAAAAAAAAAAATTAAAAAAAAAACATACACAATCCGTAGATTTACTTTAAAATTAAACTGATAATTTGTGGGATACTTTTGCAGGCATCCATTAAATTTCAAAGGGATAAAAAGGTTACTCATCCAACACTCAAACCCTTCAAAACCAGGGCGCGTTTTTTTAATGTATTTAATAGTATACCGAGGGGTGTGAAAAGCCTCAGCCTGAACATCACTAAAATAGGTAATGAAAGGTTTTTTGTTAACGATCCACCGTGTTGCCTTTATGGGCCGCGATAATGTGGCACGGGAAGCGGCGCGGCTGCTCGGCCGGCAGATTTGCATCGTACATCATTAGCAGTGGCCGGCGCTGACCGCATCATTGCGCTGAGTGGGCTACTACAATGCCTATTTATCACTCGCATGTACATTGTACGCCCTCACCTACACCCTCCTAGGGCAGTGCATTGTTAATGCGTATCACTAATGATATCATTATTCCACGATTTAACTATAGGTATACCGCTGATCTTCCGTAATCATATCGACTGCAAATCTTAAAAAAAAACGATTCAGAAACAATTTTTTTTAATGCCAATTTTAAGTGATTTCATTAATACAGAAAATGTACAAAATAATACAGTCTTCGAGGAAAGTAATTTTAGCTCTTAAAGGGCATTTCTCCACACATACACACATATCTATACGAGTATATTTATCACCACAGGAATACAAAGCATTGCTTGAAATAAGACAAACACGAGAAATCTTTCTTCATCGAGTTGGGTTGTTTTTGTTAAAAAAATAGTATACTTTTCGTAATTAGCTTTTAAGATAGTTTTGTATTATTAATAAATCTAATTATTATGTGTTATTATATAAAAAAAATAATAATAAAGAGTAGCGTAAATTGTTCAAAAATACAAGACAATGTTTTATGAAACATTTATAGTTTGTAACAAAAGAAATGTATAGAGGTACGTACTCATGTATATTTCAACGTTATCTGCTTATTTTTGAAAATGCATTACAAGCAATTGAATGACGTAAGAAGTCGGTGAAGTGCGTACAATACGATAATAGTATGCATAATTTGAAGAAATAATACGTCTGTGTGATCCAACCTGTCTATTTCAACTCCGTGGTGAAATAGGTCATACACTTTACAAATATATATTTTTTCAATATTATTCAACTTTAACATACTTATTTATTGAACTTATTAAACATATTTTAATTTATGTTTATATTCATACTTTAATTAAATATAACATATTTAGTGCGACGTTGACATTTTACCTTATTTATTAAAATAAATATAACATAATTCATATTATATTATCATTTGTTAATACATATAATTTTTTTCTTATTATTATACTCTCCACATGTTGATCTGAGGTAGGTCGTGGTGATGGGAGGAGTATTAACATACACACTTTTAAAAAAAATGCATAGCGGGTGATATGTAAACAATATTAAATGATTTGTTAAATAATTACACACCGTAATTGTATCTGAAACCTTTTTTACTTGATCAGTTTATACAGTCCCCAAACTCGGTAAATACAGAGTTTCGTTATGATTTTAAGTGCTTTGCCTAATTTAAATTCATATTTGATCAAGCATTTAACGTTTTTTTTTCATTAAAAAAATAACTGTATTACATCGGAAAAGCAACACGGTTGATCGTTATGAAAAATCTTTGTTACTCGTTTAAGTGGTATTCAGTATCAAGGTTTCACACGCCTCTTTACAATATATTTTAAACCTGATACCGCCCAAGAGTTATTTCTGTCATGAGTTCACCATTCTCGGTAAAAGCTGAACAAAATGAGGAGGAAAGGAGATGTGAAAGGGGAAGGTAGCATATTAACCATTTAAATCAACTTTTGTATTCTGAATAACATCTTGCACTCTGGAAAGGACAGCAAATATACTACATTAAAATATATCTACCTAATCTATCTGTCTAACCATCACGTCGTTTCCCCGAAGGGGTAGATGAAGGTTAGAGATGATGGACCGTCACGCAACTGTCTTGTGCACACACTTTTTGCTACGTCCACATTCATACACCGTCTCATACATACTCTAATATCGACTGTAAATACGTAAAAACCCTTCAAGCCACAATTTTTGGGAATGTTATTATTTAGTGATGTCAAATAGAAAAAAAATCATTTGACAATATGGTAATTTAGTTGAAAGAGGGTATTTTTCACACTAAAAACTACTTCATAGTACAACATCATTTTGATTTTTTTAAACTATGGTAGAAATGCAATATTTTAAATTACATTAGGAAAAAGAATATATTCAAGCTCATTCAAAAATCAAGACTTAAAATTAGTTTTACAAAAGGCAAAATATTCGTTTTTATAGTCTCCTGTAAAGTTTTCATTTTGTGAATAAAGGGGTTTTACCTAGTTTTACGGTCGATATTATTCAGATTCTTGTCATAATCCGACTCAAGAATTTGATGCACTTGGTCGTGCAATGTCTTCCTCGGGCATCCCTGACTTCTTCTACCATTCACTTTTGGGCACTACTGTTTTCGCTCATCCGTTCCACAATCCAAATAAAAATAATAATTGAAAAACCAAAATACCTACATAATTATGTTTTTCTTTAGGCGATTTGGGTTTTTGAACCAGCAATCTTTGGTTCTACAGCCAAGGAGCTTACCGTTCTACCATGGGCTTGTCAGATTAAGCCAAAAATCTTATTCCGACCAGGTTACACTCGTATCAAGCAAGGGCCAAAAATAAATTATTATCGAAAACATCTTCGTAATAAATGTAAAGCCCGTGAGAGGTGCTTTTCAAATGCGGGTCTAAGTAGGTCCCCAATGGAGACCCCAAAGTATCCCTGAAAGGCAATGAAAAACATTCTCAACTTTGCATGAAAAAAACATTCCCGATCCATAGTGAATTGCCGGCGAACTGAAAACCGCCACTATCAAGTAAATATATAGACTTATAGTGTATTATAGTAGGACTATTTCAACAGGCAAGTTGAGATTTATTACCTAAGGGAAAGTCCCAATAGACTGGAATTCCTCCTGCGGGCGACACATTTCCAATTTCCAGCCATACATAAGGAAAACATATCCTTTTCATTTTTGCATACATTAATATCGATAACGCAGTGAAAAGGTTTTTTGAATAAACATTTTGCGGAGGAAAATACCCCATCAAGGATTAAGTTAGTTTATTAACTTCATTAAATTATTAAACATTGAATACAACTTTCGTGTAAAATTTACATGCTGATTAATGCTTTTATATGTGACACCGAATAAGAGTCAACATAATACAAAATATGAATAGAATTGGCAAACAGGGACATATTTTACACTTTTATCAATTTCTGATACTTAATGTAAATCAAATCTAATAATGTTATTATTAAGTTCTCCATGTGTTTTTAGTTTTTATTATTGTGACAGCTGTTACGGCATTCAAGGCCATTTTAAAACTGCGGTTAATCCACATTGTGAAGACTTATTTATATGATTTTATTCACTCCCATCCCATTCTAATTTGGACGCGTTTTTAAAAATAATGGCTTATTATCGGTAAAACCGATTTAGTTAGAAAATACCTAAAATTTTCTATTCTGTGAGGTTTTTACATTTATAATGTGTTTCCCAGTATTTAAATGATAATGTTTTCCTAATTGATTTATTTAAATGTATTATATTGTTTTGATAATGTGAACATACTGAGAAGCGGTGAATTTATAATTTTCCTTACTTTATTAATTCATGTTACGATTTCTGGTACCGCGAATTTGGGTATTTAATAATATAATACCTATTGTTTCATTATTAAAACTCATCTGTCAGTAAATATTACAAACATCGGTCTGAAAAATATAACCACTTTATATAATGCAAAAGCCACATGGACACATAAAATAGTAAATAAATAAATATTACTTCTTCAATAAACGTATATTTACTTTGTTGAAATATTTCGAATTATATAATAAAAATTATTTTCCATAACCAGGGGTATCACAAAACGGGGTCGAATAAGAAGCTCGATGATCCGGGGGGAGCTAAACATCGAACCACTGTTACTCTTCATAGAAAAGTCGCAACTGAGTTGGATTGGGCACGTATTCAGAATGCCAGAAGGTTGATTTGCGGGGAGAATTCCGAGTGCTATTCCAGAGGGCAGACGTCCAGTGGTCTGCCCCAAACATAGGCGGGAAAAGCAACCCCAGAAGCTGTGCGAGGAAAGGCTGAACCTACTATGAACGGATTCCGTTGACATAGCACAGAACAGGGATGCCTGGATGCGCCGATGCGATGGGTCCCCGACCCGAGTAGAAGGGGAAGAAGATGCATGTATTTTGTTCAAACCACTATTTAATTATTAAATATCTACATGCTTCAAGACCAATGGTTTTCTCGTCAGGCTATAATTTATAATACTGATATTGGTAAATAAATATAATATTATAGTAACTCATAAAACAAACCGAATCACCTTGTTGTACTTACATCATTTTCTTTCTTGCATCTTAACTATAAAGCAGAACATCTGTTTGTCTGAAACAGCAAAAACACTCGAACAATGAGGAAATTTTAAGGTAAATGAAATAAATAACATACTTTGTATTGGCCACTTATATCTATCTACATGTTTCAAAAGCGATGCTTTCTTCACCAGGAATAATACTAAAAATAATAATGTCAAGTATTATTATTTTTAGTATTACTCGCGATGAAAAAAGCATTTTTTTAAATATGTAGATATCTTTATATTAATAAAGTGGTGAATACAAAGCATATATTTAAATTCACTTATTAATAATGACGCCACAAAGTGAATACCAATCGTTTGAAGAAATTGTAAATTTTAAGGTCACCGCAGCCATTTCGAAGGGATTATCATGAGCAGTGAATAATAATACCGTATTTTCATAAAGCCATTCTTGTGAAATATCGACTCTTTTAAGAGCTAGATTTTTTGAAATGATTGTCAATATAACCTTTAAAAAACTACATAAAATGCCATTTTACTTAGATTTATGTATATACAATTTTACAAGTAACGTGTTGTAAAAAAATTTATCGTAAGAAATTTAATAACTTCTTTTATGAAAATATCAGACAGTGCAACCTACAGAAAACAACACCCTAGATAAAACTACCCAGCGAGAAAAGGGGGCAAAGAAAAGGACCGAGTTAAACATAAAACAAAGATCTTAGACCTAGATTCCCACATTGCCTAGAAATGTAAGCAGTAAATACAATGAATATTCTGCTTGCGGAGAATGCAACTTAAGACATAAAATAATGAAGCGCTGTGAATCAGATAGATCCGCAAAAGCGGGGTATTATCATATTTGAATAATCTCGAGGGAGGAAAAAAGGCCACTGAGGAAAAAAGGTAGATGAGAAAAAATCTCATTCAGATGGGGGAAAACGGAAGCTCGGATCCAAAAGGTAAACAAGTTGAGTATCTTACTTAACGTAGAGATTGGATACCTTTTTTCGTATATTAAAAAAAAAGTTATAATATCTACACGAAAATTTGCAATTTAAAGCGTTTTATAAACGCGGTTAAGAGTATTTTTGACTGAGCTAACATAAAATGTAATTTTGTTGTATTCGTATATAATAAAAAAAAAACATAATTTAAAACATTGAAAACCAAATGATAAAAATGGTACACAGAAAAATGCATTAATGGTTAGAAGAAATGATTATACGTACATATTATTTAATATAATTGCGATAACGGCTAAAATTCGAGTGACAAAATAGTCAATTTCAAATTGATTCTTCTTTTAGTGCCCTCTCCCATTTCAGTTTGTTTTTCTTCACCCCGAATAATATCAATATTGGTAAAATCCCTACTTTAGTGGAATCGAAAAAGGTCAAACTATTTTTAACTTTAATTTCTCTGCAATTACTCATATTAAGTGAAAAACAGTGACAAATAAAAATTACGGGGTTCGGTTCTAAAAAAAATATTAATTTCTTGAAAACTAGCTAATTATTAGTTTCTCTTGTCGTAATATGTTTTTTTGTTGATATCCCTAAAAGCAGTTTTTAGGAGATGACTATCATTTATTCAAATTATTAATGTATTATATACACAGGTTTGAGGCCGAGTGGTCCGCTGTGGTTTCAATCCTCTTTTTTATATGAATACCGCACAAGAGTCCCAACTGCTCCCAACCGTCTAGAGCCAGTGAGATTATGGCATCCCCAATCGGGGAATGTTGTGAGGATGAAGGTATTGGCGAGGGGAAGGAGAAGGGGAAGAGGAAGGTGGGGAAAATCCTGGCTATTCAGATCTGGTCACCAAAGACGGCTAAAAGCCATTTCAAGCAATGTTTCAATTCTGAATGGTGGTCTTTCACCAGAGCGATACTGAGAATATCTTCCAGTCCGGAACGTGCACAAATATACTATATATTATTTTTAAATTAATTAATTGTGAAACAGCACAAATTAATTAAATAAAATTAACTTGCCCACGCCGGGATTTGAACCCGCGACCTTCGGATTCGTAGTCGAGAGCCTCAACCCTCGACCATGGAGGCCGTAAGGTAAGTCCTCCTCTAAGGGGAGAGGGA
This sequence comes from Halesus radiatus, assembly GCA_022606495.2. Classification (NCBI taxonomy): domain Eukaryota; kingdom Metazoa; phylum Arthropoda; class Insecta; order Trichoptera; family Limnephilidae; genus Halesus; species Halesus radiatus. The sequence goes on from JAHDVE020010878.1 coordinate 151,488, forward strand.
AGTCGGAGAGGGATTATTTATTGTTTTGAAATAATGTATCATTACGCAACAAGAAAAATATAATGTTAGAGAAAAATAATACTTTTTTTTTTATTATTTACATTCGGCTTAACATTTATCAAAAACAATTCAGAAATATGACCTTTTCTGACCGTCCTACATATATTTTACAAAATATTAAAAACATGAAAACAATTTTAAAAGGTGGAGAAAATAATTGCAATCCTTTACCGATACGTTTTGTAAACCGGATTAAAAAAACATTAAAGTTAATTTTTAATTATTAATTATTTTTATCGAGATTTAAAAACCTCATTGTAATATTTAATCATTGAAGAAAATAATATTAACAAACCTAAATGAAAGATGAAACCGGACAAAAGGACAGAAACTAAAAATATTTCAGTCGCACCTGGGAGTCGAACCCAGGTCCTCTGTCTATCCGGGGTAACATAAACATAAACAGTGTCTCGGATTTACATCCCAGATGCGACTGAAATATTTTTAGTTTCTGTCCTTTTGCCGGTTTCATCTTTCATTTAGGTTTGTTAATATTATTTTCTTCAATGATTAAATATTACAATGAGGTTTTTAAATCTCAATAAAAATAATTAATAATTAAAAATTGAATTCTTTAGACTTTTATAAAAAAAGTCAATAGATGTCTCATATAAATAAAAAGTCGGATTTAATCCGAGACAGTGTTTAAGTTTGCAATTGAGTTCGGGTAGAACTTTGTAAACATCATAAAAATAGCTGCCAATAATATGAGATTAAAAATGGAAAATAATATTCACAAATCTTGAATTTGAGATATGATATCGATGAAGATGACACAAATTGAACTTGTCTCATTTAAGTCGGTTGAGCGTTGCCCCGGATAGGCAGAGGACCTGGGTTCGAGTCCCAGATGCGACTGAAATATTTTTAGTTTCTGTCCTTTTGTCCGGTTTCATCTTTCATTTAGGTTTGTTAATATTATTTTCTTCAAGGATTAAAGTTAATGTTTACGAAAAAATGAAATTTCCTATTCCTTTTCTTTGGAAAATTTCTTGTCTACATTTTAAAGAAAAAATTTCAAAAAAGATCATATTTCTGATTTGATGTTGATAAATAAAGCCTATTGTGAAGCTGATGTACATGGCCAGCAATGCAACGCAACCAGCAGCCTATATTTAGAAGAACAAGGCTTTCCGAGCACAAGGCGGAAATGATTTCCAGCCACTTCCACCTACCTGCGAGCGACGTGAACTTGTGCTTCGTAAAGATAATTGTGCTTAAGATTGAGAAATAAAGAGAGACTTACAAAATTACAGTATATTCCTTAACTTTCCCCTACATAATAAGTTCAAGTGTTACACTAAATAATTTTTTTTAAATATGTGATATATTTTTGTCTTTAAAAACATAATGTTTAATGAATTGCGTAAAAATACTTATTTGGAATTAATAAATAATCTCCCTCCGATGTCCCTCTCCCCTTTAAGCGCTAAGCTCGGCAGTGGACATGCAAGCTCACGAACCCCGTTATCTCGGCATAAGGAATAAGGGTGGGTTGTTACTTGTTAGTGCCGGTGTAGAAAAGCCGTCGCCTTTGGCACATTCCAAGCGCGGCCGTCTTGCAAGCGAAACGGACGTTTTAATTGGAGTGTGAAGCCGGGTAATGTGAAGGGGCTAAGAATATTCTTTGAAACGGATGGAAATCTGGACCAATTATTATATTAAAAAATGTCGGGAGATAATAATTTTTTTAATTAAGTTTGCAAAGGAACTTTTGAAGAAGATAAGTTCAGTCTAATGCAAATTGCTGAATTGAGTGCATGTAATCATACGACTGGTTAAATGGGCTAACTATTTTAGATGCCCCAAATTTCTAAACAAAATGTATTTTTTCCGTGAATTAGGTAAGAAATATTGATGCACTCATTTATTCAGCTGAAAACAACAATCAGTGGATGATGATAATAACATGGCCATTATCAAATATTTAAAATACAATTTATACCCGAACTTGAAAAGCTACACTCAGCTTACCTTTAGCCACAGAGCAACGCACGCCGACGCTCACGATATATCCCAATTTGGGATGCCTTAGTCCAACTGGCTCCGAGCAGTTGGGACTCTTGAGGGGTATTCACATTTAAAAAATGGAACAAATATTGCGAATATTTGCTAGATATCAAAATAAGAACGCTCCAATATGTTGGTCACATCACGAGGAGCGACAAATAAAAGATTACCCAAAAAATCCAGGAAGACTCAACACGTAGTATAGGCAAACGACGCACACTATGATTTAAAAACTTACATGACTGGTACGAGTGCAGTTCTGCTCAGCGATTCAGGGCAGCAGATATCAGGGAGGTTGCCCCGTTGATAGGCAAACTTCAATAACAGTGGGAACAAGAAGAAATGAAAAAAACACCGGCGCTAACGTGATACATACGATTTTTTTACACGTTATTAAGCCGGGTCTCTTGCGAATGTTTTTTTAGAAACATTTAACAAACAACTACTCACAAAAACATTTGTTTTCGTAAACATTCAAAACAGGCTAAAACGTTTTATTTTGGTTAAAAACAAAACATTTTGTGTAGACGACAATATTAGTTCTAGAATGATGATCTTTTTAATATAGTACATATTTTAATAGGTTAGAGTAAAATATTGTTGTTTTTTTTATGGTTTGAATTTAAAAAAAAAACGGTTTAAATTTCAATCAATGTGTTTATCACAATGTGCCTTTTAAAAAGTTCTGAATATGAGGGCTGTAATAATAATAATAATAATAATAGCTGGATGACTTGTATAGCGCCGTTTTTGTGAAAAATCACCTCAAGGGCGCTGTACAAATATTTCTTAACTAATTATGTACATGTACTGTAATGATATTAGAAATAGACGGAATAAGAGAAAACATGCCAGTTAAATAAATTCTTACTATTACTGATACATAAGGAATTTAAAAAAATAATAATCCCTCTTTATGCACGTAACCTAAAAACTCGTCTGATTTATGCTGTGGCTGACGAAGTATCGGACGCATAGATAGACACGCACCGTGCGGTGGTTAATAAACAAATCCCTCCCCCTCCGAGGGGAATGTTTTCCATCGGTGACGAAAAGCAAAAACATATAAATGTATACAGTATCGCCCCAATGATTTGTTTTTGTGGAAATGTTTTCAAAAAACATTCGCAGGAAACCCGTCTATAGAGTTAAATGAAATTAAACGGTTCTGCTACAAATAAAAGTAATGTTTTCGCTGCACGCTACTCATGTTTATTGTATGGGTCTAAAGAGGCCAGTTACCTACTCTTCTACTCACTTCCTCCATTATTTCCTCTATCATTCTTTAAAACAAACACTGTAATAGGTGTAAACGCATGCAAGATCCTACGCGCAGTAAATGTAAGTACGTATAAATCTCCACCACGCTCTGAAACGAGTGAAGGAACATAAAGAGAACGTATTTCACTTGGGGGTGTCGTAAATTCGCACAGATCCAGGTAAATAAATTTTATCGCACGCACACTTTGTATGCAGCGGGAGTTAAGTGTGTCTCACTTTCACGTAGATACTTGGGAATTTCTGGATTACTTATGCCTCTACGCGCGAATTCTCACGACAGGTAATAATAATAATATTTTGGATTATTTCTATAGCACCGTTTTCGGGGGCCTCAGGCGTAACCGTTACTTTATAGATGAGAGCAGAAGTGATAAAAAAAATATTTAAAACAATCGAATTCAAATTGTAGATCTATACAGTGTAATAATGCAGTGGCTGGGGTTTTCACTTGATTTATGAGTAAAAACTCGACAAATATCGTACCTACTATTTCCGAACATTTTGATGCCTAATTATGGAATTGTAAGTAGGTACAACAACTTGTACAAGTGTGTGGAGACGCTCATGAAATACGGATAGTAAAAATATAATTAATCATTGAAGAAAATAATATTAACATAACCTAATTGAAAGATGAAACCGGACAAAAGGACAGAAACTAAAAAGATTTCAGTCGCATCTGGGACTCGAACCCAGGTCCTCTGCCTATCCGGGGCAACGCTCAACCGACTTAGCTAATGAGACCAGTTCAATTTGTGTCATCTTCATCAATATCATATCTCAAATTCAAGATTTATGTAAATATAATATTATTTTCCATTTTTAATCTCATTATTGGTAGCTATTTTGCGACATTTCATATTATTGGCAACTATTTTGCCCAGATGCGACAGAAATCTTTTTAGTTTCTGTCATTTTGTTCGGTTTCATCTTTCATTTATATTATGTTAATATTATTTTCTTCAATGATTAAATATTACAACGAGGTTTTAAATCTCAATAAAAATAATGAATAATTAAAAAATATAATTCATCAAATCCCGGCGTGCGCAAAGTAAATTTCAATTAATTAATTTGTGCTGTTTCACAATTAATTAATTTTAAAATAATATATAGTATATCTGGGAACGTTCCAGAGTGGAAGATACTCTCAGTATCGCCCCGGTGAAAGACCACCATTCAGAAATGCCTTTTAGCCGTGTTTGGTGACCGGATCTGAATAGCTAGGTATTTCCCCACCTTCCTCTTTCCCTTGACCTTCCCAATACCTTAACCTCACAAAATTCCCCAATCGGGGATGCCATAGTCTCACTGGCTCCAGACTGTTGGGAGCATTTGGCACTCTTGTGCGGTATTAATGTAAAAGCAAAAAAAAAAAATATTTTTTGAAGAAAATTTCTTCTGTAAGGGTTTCACTCTGTGATGTCATTATTTTAATCAAAAGAATAAATAACTTACTTTACATCAATTTATTTATATACAATCAACATGTTTCATGAACAATGTTCACATCATCAGGATTAGTTGTATACTAAACTTAAAATCAAATATAGATATTGTTGGAAAGGGTAGAAGGAAGGGGAATGGGTAAGAGTGGGGGAAGGTTATTACAATTAGGGATTTCAAAGTCATTAGCAGGGAAAGACCTACCCTTTCCAACAATATGTGATCTATATTTGATTTTAAGTTTAGTATACAACTAATCCTGATGATGTGAACATTGTTCATGAAACATGTTGATTGTATATAAATAAATTGATGTAAACTAAGTTATTTATTCTTTTGATTAAAAAATAATTATAGCATAATATAAAAAAAAATCATATCCGATACAAAAACACCAACAGTAGACTAATTACCAATCAAATCAAATTAAATAAAAGGCCGATACTAAAGAAGTTTTCAATCGACAAAGATCACTCCCTCCCCAGTCCTCTACCTGCTCCCACCCTTGGGTCTGGGCCCGCCCCTGCGTTTCATTCTATAACACATTCACAACACAGGTAAGTATTATACTGCTCCGCAGAAGGTCGGAAATAAGTATATAAATGGAAGTGATGTAAACAAATTTATTATTTTATTTGAAATAAAAAAATAATATTTATGAAATGAGAACACGTATTTTAATACTTTTCTTTTCTACTAATTTAAGCCAGCAACATGGTTTTCATTTCAGAGAAAATAAAAATAAACAAAAATTGATATAAGGGAAAAACATAAACAGAAGGATTGGTCGGTGCGAGCGGGATATTTGATAATTGCCGAGAGATCGTAAAAACCTCGAACGCCCTTGGGACGCCATGTCCTTAGTGGGTTTATGGCTTTCACGAACCTAGGTTCTATTTGCGGACAAGTAAAGAACGTACGTATGTAAACATAACATGAAGCAAACTCACCAATTCCTCTCCGACATAGTTCAGCAAATGAATATAAAAGTCATATTGACATTTTAACAATTCAATATTTAAAACTCACCTTAACAATTATTTCACGATTGTCAGAATATTGTTTCTGAAAACTTTAGATTACGTTTTTGCTAATTTATACACCATTGTAACACTTCTTCAATAAATGCAAAATCACTCGGTGGTGTCATTTTCAAATGAATAGGAAATGTTTTGTTTAAGCCACTACTTAATATATAAATATCAACATGTTTCGGAAGGGAAGTATAGAAAGTATAATATCTTGATGAAGGAAGCATCGCTTCTGAAACATGTTTATATCTATATATTGATCAGTGGTTTAAAAAAAACATTTCCTATTAATTTTTAAATAAATAACAGTTGCAGATGCTCAATAGTCTAATAACATGTAAATGGGGTCCCCTTCAAAGAATCGTACAAGCTGACACATTTCAGACTTATTGCTGTCGGCGACATACCGATTTAATACAGGTACCGAAAAATACAATATAATAATATAAAATAATCCATGTCAACATGGTTTCACGAAATTGGGTACATACATACGTAGTAACCAACATATGACTGGAAAACAAAAATATCAAACAAAAGAAAAGGGAGAAAATTTTGACAGGTGGTCTATTACGAGGAAAACATTCCATGTTTTTACACTTAGTATTTATAAACGATAATGTAGGTACAATTTTCAATAATACTTCACGGTGGTGGTGCGTACTTTTGTGAAGGTTTTATTATTAACTTTGGGCAAGCACCTTAAGTTGAATTTCCCGGAGATCTGAACTATCCAAACGCTCCATTAATCTTGACAAGCTCGGAACAATTCATGAGGCTTGTAGCATGCCATTAATATTTTGCCGCCAGGGTACATGTATAACACGGTGTAGCGACGCTGCGTAGAGGGCGCTATGAGAAACATGATATTCAAAATTTGATTATGGAATATTAAGTGCGAGGTCTACGACGCTACGGAGAGGAAATGAGAAAGGGAAACACGCGAGGAATTTAATATACGAGTATATTTTTAATACAATTTTAAGTTAACCGACCATCTTCTTCTTCTTCATGGGCCTAGAGGACACAAGAAAAGGTATTTTTTTCCAGATTGATCGATCTTTCATCCATACGAAGCCTGCAGTTCTCTTCAAACCATCAGCCCATCTCATCTGCGGGCTACCTCTACTTCTTTTTTCCCAACAGATGACGATATCTGATGATACTGTGATTCCAACAGTCATCTGTAAGTTATGTCCCGTTACAGGCAAAGTTCGACCTTTTTTGATTAACTCCACACAGGAGGTCCAGAGCAAAACAATTTCTCTCTGGGCATATGTCATCTTTGGGGATGCTGTGTATAGGGTATTTTTAAGGAAAGGAAGATTTGGGAAGGAAAAAAGTATGAGAGGCGGATAAAAAACTGGGGGTCAGTGTTTCCATGATTGATAGATATATAAACCCATTCCCTCCCACTGCGGTGCAAGGCGATAGGTTCATAGTCCGGCTGGAGAGGTCAAGGCAATCCGGCCCACCACGCAGCTGATGGCCGTACGCAAACACCGCCAAGACCTAACAAACCTCATCCCATGAACCCAGGCACCCCTGCCAGTCACCAAACATAACGAACCACTTAAGGTGACCAATGGCAGAGGTGTTGGTTATTCAGTAGATGCATCTCGGGGTGACGGTATCCATGCCCGCCTACCAAACTTTCGGAATTCAACATACATTTACACAGCATACGTCCACAATATAGCAAGCAATCCATTAGCTACGAGGGGGCACTTTATATAATTGTCTTCCAGATGAAACTAAAAAAAAAAAAAAATCTAGGTATATTTAAAGAGAAATTGTTCCTTCTGAAATAAAATGAACAAAATAATTATAATGTATAAAATTGTAAGCTATATATTTAGGTACTCATTCTAGTTAAGTAAGTGAAAATGTAATTTTCTTTTTCTGGAATCAAATCAAAATAAAAATAATACTTGAGGCTGGAGATTGTGATAATGATGTCAGTCACATTAGACTTGCTCCTTATCCACTCGTTCGTCGTTTTATTTCGCAAGGAGATGCCGTAGTAGTTGAAGAATGGTTTCTTGAAGAGGAAGTGAAGTTAACGTAAGAATGGTTATTAAAAATGAAGATTACAGGTACAGTGTAATGGTCTAACCATCATCATTTTCTTTTAATAGAACCCTGGAAAATATTTTTTTTTTATATGCATAACTTTCATGCTAGAAAAGCTTAAGGGAGCGACATCTATCGACTTGTGGAGAGTTTGATTACAGTGAATTATAATCCAATAATTTTTGATTTATAAAACTCGTTGCAACATAAAACCACGAGATGGCAGTGGGAAGAAGGCGTTCCCTCTTATAAATAAACATCACAGGATTGGGCCAGATCGACGAAAACGTTACCAATCAAACGAGCGTTTTACATAAACAATAATTAGTGGTGACAGGACAAAGGAAATATTAATTATTTATGTGAATCGAAAGGGTTCAGATCGACGGCCTATAATGTAAATATTCCACCAGAGGGCGAATAGGACGAGAAGAGGTCGTGAACTTTAAAGAAAACATGGGTAATGCAGAGATGAATAACCATCGAAAAGTGAAAACAGAAAGTAAAAATAATACGCAAAATGTTAATTACAAATAAAAAAAACTACAAAGTGATGATTTATCTTGCACGGGGAAAGGTGTGTTTGCATTAGAATTTAGACAGAAAGACGTGTCATGTAAGGCTAAGCGGAAAAACAACGAATTAGAGAAAATAATTCAGAGAACAATAGCTTCAACAGATGAAAAAGGGAAGAAACAAGAATTATACAGTATGGAAACTTCGGCAAACTTAAGAGGCGATTTAGGCGGAACTAATGTGAAATAGGAGTACAATTTTCTAATTTCAGGAACGTAGATAATTACAAGGGAGTGAAACTAGACTGATTTTAGGTGATAAAAGGTATTAATTGAGTAGATTCGGGACATCAGATATTATGAAAATGTAGATGAGAAATGTATCAATCAATTATAAAATTTAAACTGAAGGAATTCAATAGAAATATAGAGATATATGGACTACTACTTTGAATATAGTTCGATACATTTAGGTAAAATTTTGAGGTTGTCAATGACTAATGTAAACAAGGCGACAAGAATTGTGTATTTAAGCGACCAGATGAACATGAAACTCAGGTGATAAAGAGACAAACAAACAATTAAGGTTATACAGGGAAGATAGGAATATTTATTTAAGGAAAAGTAATAAAAAATAATGGGTTTTCGATTAACTCTGATTTATATCGGTTTTTTGTAAAAGTAATGGTTATTACCCATAATAATGAGTAAGCTAATGCGATATTGAGTTAGAGTGAAATGGAAAAGGGGGAGTGGCCAGGAAAGAAGTGAACGAACTCATATCTACCAGGTTTGGGGTAGGTAAATCACAGGTAAAAACGCCTATAAATTAATACAGAAAATTATTAAAGGTAGTGAAAAATCAATTAAGGATGATATCAATCGACCCGGATGAAAGTATAAGCAGACGACAGGTACATGCAAAAGGTAATACAGCTAGACCAGGAAGAAGCAGTGCAACACATTGAAAAATCATTCTGGAAAGGTATATTTATTAACTCAGGCAGGTGAGGTGGGGAAGAAATTATAAAGTGTTTACACCAATATTAGGATCAATTGAAAATTGCGCGAAAAGATTCGTTAATCGAATATTCACATGTTAGATCAGAGAAAAATCATGTTACCATCGGAAAATTCATAAATAAAAAGATATCGCGTATAAAGACAACCAGGGACTAAGGGAAATTCTAAAATTGAACGATGTGAAGAAGGCGCTTCTTTAAATAAAATTCAATAAGGACATAGTGGCTATGATTACGAGATACCCGAGTTCATAGGCGACCAAAGAATAAGCGATAGATAATATTTTCAGAAAAAAAAAAACATGAATCGAAATTTCCAATTCTAGGATAAGGAACAGCAGGGCGTTCTAAAGGAATTAACTAAATTCGATCCTGGCCGGGGTGAGGAAAAGTGACAGATGCGAAGGCGGACCAGGTTTTATCTAAATATTTACATTGAAGAATTACATTCGAAATTAGTGTTACTTACATATAGGTTTACGAGTTGGTAAAGAACATAATGTAATGTAGGTATGGAATGGAGTTAAAACCTTTTGATTCTAAGCTGGATATATAAGGAAATGTAACGGCAGAATATGGGAGTTAGTCGCGGAATACGTCGGGCGAGGAAATATTTAATCACGTGCTGACCGATTTTAAGTAATTGTTTTGTTTTTGGACTTAGGAAGTTTCATTTGATTTGTTTCTTACAATTAAATAAAGTTTAAAATAAATTCTTTTAAATAGTTGTTGGATTGATTCAACAATAGTTTGATTTAATTCAATAATAGTTTGAAAAATATTGAAGTTTTTAAATTCATTATACCTAAGTTGATACTAAAAATTACTTCTGTGAATTAATCAAAATTGGTGGTTTTAAGTGAAATTATAATAATCGAAAGTGTTTATAAATAAAGTGTTTGAATCGAAGTCTTCTAAAATTCATTATACTTAAGTGAAGTGATATAAAAATAAATAAAGTGATTTTGTGTTCAAATTAATAATAATTTATTTATTAAAATTTTCTTAAAGGCAGTTCGTCTCGAGTTGATACGTCGTTAATTGCGTGCGGAGTGATTAAAAAGTGTTTTTCTGGACTTCAAAAATTTCATCTTAAAATAAATAAAATATTTGTGTTTAAATTAATATTAAAATTTTCTTAAAGACAGTTCGTCTCGAGTTGATACGCCGTTAATTGCGTGCGGAGTGATTAAAAAGTGTTTTTCCTGGACTTCAAAAATTTCGTCTTATAATAAATAAAGTGTTTTGAGTGTTCGAATTAATATTGTATTAAAATAGATTCTCTTGTTGATCTAATACAATAATAGTTTCATAAATAGTGAAATTTCCTAAAAATTAATAATACTTAAATTACGTTGAAGATTCTAAAAGTTGCAATTAAAGTTGATAACAATATATTTGATTTAATTTTCTCAAAATTGTTAGCGCAATGTGATAAAAATAATAATTTAATAAATGTTGAAAATTTCTAAAATTAATAAAGTTATTTGTTTAAAGATTTTTAAAATTTGCTTCTGTGAATTAATTTAAAATTGTTTAAATGACATGTGATTTAATTCATATTTTGTGTTGAACTGAATTCATTACGAGTTTAAGAAAAATTAAATATAATTGCGTTTAAAATAATTTAGTGAAAGTTTAAAAACGGCTGAGTCTTAGTTTCATATAATTCATTTTTAATACCTAGCGTGGGATTAATTTCGTCAAAGAAAAATAATAAAGTTCTAAAATATTACCAAGCGTTCGGTTTACGGATTTAAAAAACAACAAAAATTAAATATTGTTTAATAATATCCGGATTGAGAGATCATTAAATTTGAAGAAATAGTACAAATCGGTAGATCACGAATTGAAATTAGGTAACGCTAGATTGTTGTTAAGTAAATATTTCTAAATTAGATTAAACATACCAGGCAGGGAAGTTCAATATTTTCTGAATCTTCATAATTGGCGTGTATAACCCGTCTGGAAAAATTATGAAATTTGTCGGGAGTTCAGGTGAGCCAACCATTAAATATTAAAGTTTTCAGATTACCCGGGGAAGGCGAGGACGGAGACATGAATTATATTTCTAATGACTTATAAGTACATGTATTGTATGTGTGTATATGTAAATATGTATATATATATATTTATATTTACTGTTTAATATATAGGTCAATACTATACGACCGTTATCTATCATGAGTGAATGTTTTGTATACTTGATCAAAGCCGTTCTAATCAAATATTTGAGTTCAAATACATTTTATGATACCCAGCGGGTACATCTTCCTTCATAAGATATTTTACGATAAACCTTTCCTTTCGCATTGAATTATAATTAAACTAGTACTATAGATAATTCAATTGTCTCACTCATTACCAGCACTTGACTTTTAAATATTCAAAAATACCTATTTTTTTTCATAAATACATTTAAGTATTTATAAAAATTTCCGGTAGATACCTACCTGTATAATTGTCTTTTATTGAGTTGACTCATAAACAACAACTTCAGAACATCTTATTGACTTTCACATTGGATCCCGTGTGCGTTGGCTAAGGGGTTAAACGAGTGAAATCGTCTGAAGCTCTCTATCACGTGGAGGACGGGAGAAGGGAACGAAATACCAGTCTGGCTTCACCTAATTATCCCTCGTGGACAAAGAACCAGACTTGTTGAATGTTGAGGATATCCGTCGCTTCCAGAGGGTGGACCTGGTTTCCTACCATCCTGACGTTGGTGAGTTATTTTCCCAGAAGCGTCGACATTTAGGGTGTTTGAGGGGACTCGCATTCCGAGGTGTCATGGATCGATGCCTATCTTTGACGATGTTCGATGACAAAGGAGACATTTTCACAGTAGGGTATGATAGGAGGGAACGATAATTGTCCATGGGCTTTCCTACCTGTTTTTCTGCGAGACGAAGGGACATGAGAGACAGTTTATTCGCTGACCGCTTTCCTGATGTACGTGTGTATTCTCCTAGTTGTATAGTGAAATAACTTCGGCTAAAAACTTGGCATTTACTAAGAGTATGTATATGTGTGTATGGATATATATATATATATGAAATGTATAATGTATCTATCAAATCTATATGGCCGTTATTTATTTTATCTTTATTTATATACAATGTTTAATATGTATATATATGAAACCAATTATTATATTTATGTATATTTCCTATAAAAACAATTTATTTTATTAATATATATATTTTCCTAACATATAAATTCAAAACTAACGTTACTAAAATTACCAACAACCCAAACGATTTTTATTAATTCAAAGATCGTTATCATTCTAAAAACAAACCAATGAATCCTAATTGTTATGCTTCCTGACGGGGGTCTCTGACACTTAATAACTGTCGCATATCTCAATGACACACTTCCTCGACTGTTATTAAAACTAGGTCAACATTCCAAACCACACCCTCTTTTATCGAAGTATGTAGATACGTATAAGTATATATATATTCGAATTTCAGTACATCTTACGAAGAATAAGTACCTTAACAAACGTCGACATTTAATTGAAAAATAACTATCATCTTTTGCGATGAACTATCATCTTTTGCGATGAACTATCATCTTTTGCGATGAACTATCATCTTTTAGAAATCACGTATTTGTAGTTTGCGTACATACATATTTTTATAGCGCCATTTTCATGGAAAGGTTCAATTCAAAGGCGCTCCACACCCGTTCGAACATATTGATGAATTCAACAGAACAAACAAAAACCCACATTATTAGAATTATCAAAATAAGCATAATCATTCGTCGACAATACGTTCCCAAGTTATGTTATGAAATTAATTTTATCTTCGACTTAGGTTTTCAAGGTTCAGGCCTTGCAAATTTTGGGCTTTTGGAGTCCTACCTTTTCTCCAAACAAAAAATCAATCTACAGTTAAATTCAAACTACATGAGATAGCAGGGTCTCATTAAACCAACCTGTCAACCAAACCAAAAGTAATCTATTATATATATTGTATTATCACTTTTACGTATATTCATAAGTAGTATATCTGGATATCTGGCACAGATTCACGACCTGTGTTGGAGATGTCAGATCCACAATTTTCCGGGAAAACTGGAGTATTGTGGATTATAAAAACTCGTATTGTTTACATATATTTATAATTTGTACCTATCGATTGGGCAGAAATAATTGCTGATTTAAGCGTGGTTATCTCTGAACTCTTGATGCGGGGGACGGCCTTTCAACCCGGACTTTGCAAAAAAATCGCAAGTATCTAATGCTGTTTGACGAGGGGACGGAACCGGTTTGATCTCCTTTAAATGTAACTGTTGGGAGGACTGGAATTCGGAGGGTCTCGGACCCATGGATAAGGGAGGTGCTCTTTCCGTCGCGGTACAGGGGATGACCAATAGCGCACGAACTAAAAGAAGAGGTTACGTATACCGTTTGGTCAGGCTGTACGTCTGTGTGGAGAGAGTTACTGACCGGAAACGTGGTCATCTGAGTACTTTAGGGGTAGGTCTGGAGCCGAATTAATTGCAGCGAAACAAGCCGTATTCGATCACTCGTCATAACAAAAGCTGTGAAAACTAAAACCTAATCATGTAATTTTCCCAAATTTAGGAGAGGATGGAGATGGCGCCAAAACAAGTAAAACTGTACCTTTTAACCATGAAATTCATTGAAACTAACCCATGTAGAATAACACTTAGTACGATGAGGAAAGGCGATAATACTGTGATCATTACATTTATGTATACCAAATTTAAAATTGAAACTACGTCGTATTATATAGATCAGGAATAGTGCAATTAGTATAGCCCAGAAGCTAAGTTTTCCCAATAAAACTCACGATAGAAAAAAAATAGAAAATTTAGGGGTAAAGTTAGGAAAATGCTAGTCTTCCTATAGGAAATTAACGTAGATTGCATAGTAGGATAATAATAGAGAGTTCAGAACATTAAAGTCTAAGATAGGAGTAATGTTAGGAATATGAATTCTGTCAATGGTATGCGAGAGTCTGCCTACGCTACAAAGAATAGGGGTTACCACAAAATAAGACCTTGTTTTTCCAATAGTCTGAACCAAAAATCAGAACACAACGTAGACTCCGGAAAAGCTTGGGAAATTGACCACATTGGAGTGCAAAAATACCGTGAAAATTAAGAAAATCGGAAACACTCGAATGTTAGCATAGGGCTAGACGTTACACGCTGGCCAAGGAGGAGAAAAACCTCAAATTGAAAGGAAAACTACAAAGGGTTTTCCGATCACATTAGTTAGGAAAATTTAAGGCAGCAGTAGAGGAGTCATCTTAAACCGGTGGCGCGAACGGAGGTCTATTGCTAAATTAAATCATAAACGAAGGAAGGGCGGGCCATCACATCTTTAAAGGTCAGGGGGGGGGGGCCATCTCAACAGGTACTTTACAAAGTGATTATGGAAACTCTCGGTGATCAAAACTGTATAATTTTTTAACATCAGGTAAATGATAAAATGTCGGAATAACGTAAAAGTAGTTCAACTCAGGTCAAAATAATAATAAAAAAATACATATAAATACGTATATTTTTAAAACAATAACTTCACGCAGGAGGCCCTCAGAAAAGGGGACTATGTCATCTTTAGGAATTCTGGGCGTAGGGTCTTTTAAACGAGAGGATGTTCAAGGAAGGAAAGGGGTATGAGGGTGAGTAGAAATCTGGGGTCAGTATGTCCAGAAATGACGGATGTATGAATCTATCCATCCCACTGCGTTGCAAGACGATGGGTCCAGAGAGTCGGGCTGGTCTCCCTTAACAGGACTCTCTTAATCTGGTCCGCCAAGCAGTTGGTGGGCAGACGCATCCGCTCCCAAGACCTGGAAAAATCTCACCTCATGAGCCCGGACACCCCCGCTAAGTCACCAAACGTAGCTTAACACTTATGGCAGTGGCGTTGGTTATCCAAGGAATGGGTCCGGGAGTGGCGGTATCCATACTAGTACTGTATCAAATTATAACTAGCCGTTGGAAATAATAGCTAAATGCCGTCAACACATAACGCTATTGAAAAAATATAGCATTAACAGTTAATAAATTGAATATAATATCGAATTGTAAATATTTCCCAATGGAGTCAACGGGCTGGCTGTCAGCTGGCCAGGTACCTATTGTTATATCAGTATTATCGCCAAAAAAAGGGTTAACAATTTACACTTCGTGAACGATATTATTTGATATTTGGAATGGTCTTTTTATGACCTTCCTACTAGAAGTTTGTTTTGGATTTCCGTATTCCAAACGGCCGATACGTAGCGCCAAGCTTCAAAGAAGTCTATCATTGGGAAGCAAAAAAATAGCATTTAGCAGTATTTATCAAAACTAATATTTATCAATACTAATATTTTTCAACGCAGTCAACGAGTCAACCTGCTATGCATGCACCCGTCATATCAGTATTATCGCAAAAAAAAGGGTTAACAGTTTACACGTCGTGAGTAATGTTATGGAACATTTGGAATGGTCTTTTAGTTATGTACCTTCCTTACTAGACGTTTGTTTTGGATTTCCGTATTCCAAACGGCCGATACGTAGCGCCAAGCGTCAAGGAAGTCTATCGTTGGGAAGCAAAAAAATAGCATTTAGCAGTATTTATCAAAACTAATATTTATCAATCCTAATATTTTTAACGCCTGTTGGAATATAATTTCAACTTGCGAATATTTTTCAACGCAGTCAGCTGGGTACCTCTTTTTAACACTATTAGCGCCAAACATTTCAACGATGTTACAGGATTATTATTATTATGTGTATGCGGGATATTCCCCGTTACATGGGATTCCCTGATACGATTGGGATCATTATTTGTTCCTTTTTGCTGTTTAGTGTCGTATCGGTCGTTTAGTTTGATTGTACTGGCTTGTCGAGCGTATATTAGACTTGTTTTGATAGTTTTACTTTATATCAGAATTGAAAACACCGATTTTGCAAATAATTGAGGTTGGATTGGAATTTATTAATAATTTATAGTGCGTTATGACTTTTAATAGTTAATATCAATAGAATGGAGGATATTTTTTTAGTAGACAATATTATTTCGAAAAATATTATATAATACCTACGTAAATTAGTATTTTATTTTACTGATTTAAAATATTATTAGTGCATATAATTCGACCTCTAGACTTATTTGTAACGTAATATAAAACAATAATACATAGAAAACAGTTTTTACTACTTGTTTTCAGTTTTAGTGAAGATTGACTTGTTAATAAATAAATTTGTGAAATTAGATTCAAAGTAAAAAATAATATTATTATATTATAGTCATTATTATACTTACTATAAAGTATTAAACGGTTATTGTGTTTGAACTAGAAATAATTAATAGAATGAAGTGACTTCCTAAGTGCATAATATTATGGCGAAGAATTATTGAAGTGATTTGTAGAATTATTTCCAATCTGACGAAAATACATAAATCGCAAAATGTAATTTTTGTAAGCTTACAGTGTCATACAAATCAACAATTTCAAATTTAAAAAGCTATTTAAAGAACAAGCGCACGATAGAATTTTGTTCATTTGGATCTTCTACATCTAACGAAGTTGGATAAAAACGAATGTCTCTCTTTGTGCACCTTTATGGACCCACGTTTTAAGATGAATTATTTCTCGGATCCGGATACTATTACTGTGGTTAAAAACATAGTTCGAGAACTTATGTAAAGGGGGCTACCTACTCGCTCGGAAGGACAAGACTTTTCGCAAGAGATTTCGGAAAATCAAACCGAATCTTCGGATGAACCGCTGTCATTTTGGAATGCAATAAACTCAGTAGTGGAGAAGATTAAGCCATTGAATGATCCAACCAGTAAATTCCAAAAAGTATCTTGAAATGGATCTTCTCGATAGAAAAAGTTGTCGCCTGAAATGGTGGAAGGAACATGAAAAATATTTTCATAATTTAAAAAAAAACTTCATTGAACAATGTGGTATTGCAGCAACCTCCTTTCCATGTAAACGATTTTTTTTCCAAAACTGGACAGATCATATCCGACCGCAGGTGCAGTCTTAAGGCTGGAAAAGTGCGGCAGTTGGTGTTTTTCGTAAACACGCATTATTTTGTTTATTTTTCAATTCACCATATTCTTACGTATAACGTTGAAAAAAATCAGATGCGCGAAATACTTGGACCTGCTTTTCGTACAATTTGAATGTTTTATGATAATAATAATATGTGTATGCACTATATCTAAACACATATTAATAAAATAGGTAAAAATGAGGCTTCCCCGAGTACGGAGCAATAGTAGACTCAAAATACAAACAGTCCTACGGAAAACGGGTATTCGGGCAGTAGCTAAATCGCTAGGAATAATCATCATCGTCTCGTCAACGTCGGCGTTATTTATAACGGTTATTTTCAACAGTTGAAAATCATCAACGATAACGGCTTTGGCGTTGGATGGAATTATCGTCAACGCCCAGTACTAATTCATACCCGCGTCCAAAATTGAATGGAATGCTTGGCGGTGGATTACAATTTGAGCAAAAACTTACACAGACCGAGAATCGGCGATTAAGAGGAACCGTAAAATGTTACAAAAAAATATGATCGTCGATATGATGGTCATAACAAAGTAGGGAACATCCCAACGTTCGTAATTGTTTTCTTGAATGTTTCGTTGAAAGAGATTGGACCATGACATGTTATTCACACCAATGGATGGGTTGACAAAAAAGAGATTTCATTAAAAATATTTTTCATATCTCTGAAAAATTCTCAAAGTCTCGGTTTCGTTTTCAGTAGCATAATATAAAACAGGTTGTTATAAAAAAAATTAAAATGAATGCCGGCGCAAGGGTGTTTATTGTAATGTGAGAACTTTTCTGTCGCGTAGGTGCGCTTAATGAAAAAATTTCAATGGAAATGACCTACGTTTTTGACCGTCTAATGTTTAACAGCCTTGAAAACATTATATTACTTCGTTTCAAATGAAATGTTGTATCTCGGAAGTGCGACTTAGCCAGTCTCCATTGTGTAATATTCTACGTATCTGACTTTGAATCGAGAGAATTCAAGTTCAATTCTCGCAATAGAAAAAATAATTTTAGACATCGATTTTTCATTTTATAAAAACCCATTAAATATTATCAAAAAATATAAAAAAGGAGTTAATAATACGGCGGGTGGCCTTATTTCAAAACTACATTGCTCATGATGGAAATTACGATGAGAGCAGAACATTTGCATCTATTTTTTTACATAACTCCACACAGCAGGGCATTAGGAAAATAATTTCTCTCAGGGCCAAAGTTATCTTTGAAGATGCTGTGTGGAGGGTCTATTTGAAGAGAGGAAGGGGTGAACATGGGCGTTGAATAGGAGGGAGGAAACACAGAGGCTGGCAACTCGTTTCATAGCCGGGCTGTTGAACTCAAGAACGAGTAGTAGAAACGACCCGTTCTCATGCAAAAAGTTGGTCGCGGGTTTAGCGTATTTCCCGACTGACGTTTCTTGCACCGGCGCCGAAGAGATCAATGATGCTTATTTCTCAGAGCATCTTCCATTGAAATACCGGCAGAACAAGGACAAAATTCCCACCTGACGCCTGTGTTCTTAAGAAAGCAAATCCGTTTGTTGAGACAGAGGATTCTATAAAATATTACAACAAGGTTTATAAGCTTCATTAATTTATTTATTGAATAACAATTAACACTTTAAGATATTTAATTTGTTCACATTTAATTCGTAATAAAGTATATTTGAATAGAGAATTTATCAAAAAAAACCAGAACAAATCGCTGTAATTTCAGACGCACTCAATCTCATCCGTGTCACCACTGTCACCATCCAGATATTTGGGATCCCGCCATACCCTTGCTAAGCCGGCGGCTATCGATGCCATCTATCGGGGCGCGCAGGAGGTAACGGGATGACTTTTAAATCGGTGCTATATATTCTCCCGCCCAAAACAATATTCGACGCCATTTTTCCCACCCAATGTTCGAAAACGACCATCATTGTTTTCTTTATGTACTAGAATCAGACAAAATTGGCTTTGATACCATAGAAACTCAACACAACGTGCGGGATTCAATTTACTATTTTAGAAGCTTACGAAATCGTGCTAAATATCTATCCAGATAAATGCAGTAAGAAAAATATTATACACCATTTTCGGTCGTTCTTCCCAACCCTACTGAGCAAATTTTTCCGCAACACTTCAAATGCACAAATATCAAATTCATGATGAATTTGGGATATGGATTTTTATTGGTTAAGTTCCGCTCAACAGAGGACTATTTATAAAAAAATGTCAACAGGTGATGATCTTATTTTACTTATTATAAGCTACATTTTATCTTGTTTTTCACGGAGGAGAAACGTCAAATGTACAAAACGAATAATGTACTTTCGTGACATTAGCAAAAGTCAAGGTAACACATTATTTTCAACATATTTTTAACGCATACGTTTGTGAAGTATAAAATGTTGGTTTATGTATTAGTTTTTAAAACAAATTATGTGTATTCACAATAAATACAATATTAACTCATCTCTATTAAATTTAAATAATAAATTTTGTACAAATATAGCGTTTTGAATTTTTTCATCACATGTTTTAGATACATGTAATATAGTGTTTTAAAAATGATTTTGTTATTTTATCCAGGTCCTATTAAAAAAAGTTTTTTTGACTTATGTATTCAAGTAGGTGTAATACCCTCCATGCGTAATTTCGTCCATGAGTAATTCCGTTCGCGTGTAATTGGTTGGTGAGAATCATGCCGGGGTAATTTCGTCTTGACACCGCCTAACAATGCGTTATATTGTTTTACTTAATATATGTTTCAACCACTTAAACCATATTAATGAGTGATATTTCGGTTGCTAAAAATATCACGGATGCCATCGTGTTAATTTAATCTATTTGTGCGTTGTTTTTTTAAATGTTTCTGTATTATATTATATTGGAATGTGATGGTATCTTTACATTTAATGAAGCACAGTCATCGGTACATTGTTAGAGAAATTTCTATGGACGCTGCCTTTAGATGAATTAAGATAGGGATTTAAGTGTCTAGGTACAAATATAATTCAAGAGAGTACAACAACACTCCAGAATAAGTCTAGAGAACTATGGCGGATTTAACTATAAATACTACCCATTAAGAACACGTTTGTTAGTATGAAGAAACGCTCTGACAAATGCTGTACAAAGTTGTTTTCTCAAAAAATAATGACGGGTCACCTAGCCAAGACTTATTAGGGAAAGACTAAAAAAATAAGGGTCCGGAAGGTTTGAAGTAAATACGTAGATTCTTTACGGGGACAGTGGGACTACGGCCTTTGTATGTAAATCAACGTAGCCCGAACGCGGTGAGTAATTGTTTACCAAAAAACGATGATTTGTCACCTCAGAAAGCCTGGAAGACGGGGAAAAGTTGAAAAAATAAGGGCGTTGTTGATGGGAGTCCCCTTTCTTGGGGGGAGCTTCCCCTAGCTGCCTTCACCGACACTGAAGGAAAAAAAATAAGAATTTAAAAGTCATCACACTGACGAAATTTTACTAATGCGTTTTATTTCATAAATTTATTGGAAATATTTATAGGATAAGTTTTTTAATGCTAAGTGCACCGTGCTGATGTAATATTGAGTAGATGTGGAAACTTTAAATTTGTGTTAGATAATAAGATGAGAAAAAATGCAGCAGCTATTGGGATGTAAACACCGAGATCTTCTACTGGTGACCGCTTAACCACTGGACGGGTTAAAGTAAACATTGTACAAGACAAGACATGGAGTAATAGATGGTATTGAATGAATGAAGAATCTGGAAAAAAAGTGACGAAATAACAGACTTCTACACTAAAAACAGAAAATTATGCTGTCAATCTTCCATTTAGTGGACGGGTCAACGATCCGACAAGACAAGTCATGGCTTAACATATGACATTTACATAATTTGAGAAAAAGAAAAAGCTGAAACTTAACGATAAGAAAACTACAATTTCGAAATCATCATCTCTATTTAAATAGATCAAATGATTTTAATATTTTACGCATTAGGAGTGTTGCTGTAATCTGCGAAGACAAGCCATGACAAAACATGATATTGACATAATTAGAGTAAATGAAAAACCTAAAACTAAACGATAAGAAAACTACAAATCAAGGCCTATCAATACATCTGGCATCTCTGAACAAATTTTAATCTTCTACGCATCGGGAGTGTTAAGGTCTGCGAAAACAAGTCATGGCTTAAAACATGATAATGACAGAATTTGAGTATTAGAAAAGTAAAAGAGTAACCGACAAGAAAACCAAGAGAGATTAAACGCCGTCCGTCTATTAAAAAAATATATATATAAAATGCTTCAAAACTTTGATTAACGGATAGGTCAAAGTCAAAGATCAAAAAAGAAAGTCAAAGATCCGACAAGCCAACTGATGGCTTAAAAGATAATATTGACATAATTTGAGTATTAAAAGAAGGTAAAACTAAAAAAATAAGAACTCATTAATCATAAAATAATCTCGCTTTTCTATACAAATAAATAAAATGATTTAAACCTTAAAATGTTTTACGTACGGATCAAACATCCAAGACATCTACGAGACTCAAGTCACCACGTTCTTCAGCTGCCTCAGAAACTTCAACCCATTAATAAGCAGTCGCTGAGAATGTCCTACAGCCGGAATTAAATTTTTAAATGTCATGACAATAATTCACTTCCGAAAACACGACTCGTTCGTAATAAGGAGACAAACAGGATTTATTTATCACACTTAAGCGTAGAAAGCACGCCGATTTTTTCAGCGAAAAATAAGGTCTCTGAGAAATACGGCATCATTCAAAAGCACGTAGCGTCCTTGGGAGGGAAAGGTTCCTCAGTGGAAAAAGTTCTTTCTTTGTGTTGCTGGAGACATACCAATGATGAAAATGATACAACGGGTATGTGTTACAAGATGAATAAATAATTTTTGGGTAGTGCGAAACTTGTTAAACCGATTTAGTGGAGATTTAATTTTTTCGTTATCGAATTCCTTCAAGACAATTTCTATTTAAAGAAAAACAAAGAGTTACAAACAATCTGAGAATATTTTAAAATCTCATACTATCATCACAGGGAAGAATTGAACTTAGGATGCCTAGGTGGGACCCAGACGCGATTACAACTCATCCACTGACCAATAGACAGTTAACGTTAACCGAATAATTGTCTGAAGCAGTTAAAATTTACGAACGAAGAGTTCAGGAGTCATGGAATTTATACATGCAATGAGGTGTAAAGCTTCGAAATATCTATTCACCTGTCAAATGTGAGACAATAGTCCATAATGCTTGTTCCATACATATATACAAGGGGAAGTCGTATAGTTAATATTTGAAACAGATGAGTTTAACACGTCGTATAGTTAATATTTGAAACAGATGAGTTTAACACGTTTTCTTTTCTGAATAAATCGGAAAAACGTTCCGAATGCCACCGGGAAAATATACGATTATTTAGTATTTACGTAAACTTAACTAATTAAATA
Organism: Halesus radiatus; assembly: GCA_022606495.2. Classification (NCBI taxonomy): domain Eukaryota; kingdom Metazoa; phylum Arthropoda; class Insecta; order Trichoptera; family Limnephilidae; genus Halesus; species Halesus radiatus. The sequence continues at coordinate 174,429 of JAHDVE020010878.1, forward strand.
ACCATCACGCCGTTTCCCCGCAGGTGTAGGCAGAGGACGGACCGCCAAACAACTCGATATTGGCATACACTTCTTGCTTCATTCACATTCATACAACGCCTTATACATTCTCATCTGTTATTCCGACTTCTGACATGGCCCGACTCAAGTATGTACGTAAACTTAAATGGAATAAAAACAAAAAGTTATTAGAACATAAGTAATCGATCCAAAAATATAAAAAAGGCTTGAAAAACGACGGCAAATGTTTTTTTTCCCAAAGAGATGTCATCTTGGAAATTAATAATAATTAATCGGTGTCCTGCATCTTCCAATGTTCTATAATCCGAGGGTATACCCTTTCCCCCAAGATGACAGTCATAAATCACAACATAATGGCCCTTGTACACAGTGGACCGGATAAATAATTGAATCCAGTTTAGAACATCAGTTTAAAAAAAAACTTAAATTAAAAGTAAAAAAACTCGGGACAAACTACTTTAATTACATTAATAATACGGCATATAGTTGAACACCTGTATCCATGGAGATTTGATCTTTGACCATTATTCGTAGATATTAATGTATTAAAAATAGATAGTGTAATATACTTGGATACTTGGTATTATACTCAGAACCTGCAAAACATTTTAAAAAGGCAAACACAATGAAAATGCGGTACTTCGCTTATGAACGCAGTTCTTTTGAGTATGCCTCTCAAGTCTGGAATTCCAGATACATATCCAGTTTAAGCTTTGCTGTTAAAGTCAATTAACGGAATGGCACCGACTGGCATTATCAGAACTGTGTATTCCTGAAAACACCAATTCACGGAAATTCACCCTTAGGTCAGCAGCATCATCAGCTATCGGGCGGTTGAAGGAACCAAAGCGTAAACCTAATACTAAGTTGGGTGATCGTGCTTTCGGAGTATCAGGACCTAAAGTCTGTAATGAACTGCCGCATGACTTAAGAATTATCAAAGACAGAATTCAGAATTTAACTTAAAACTCATCTTTTCAGACAATCACATACATAAATTGAAGAAATGCACTCATAAATCGCTTAGCTACGCTAGCCGGTTAGGGCTTACCAAAAGTCACTTATGGAAAAAGATTAAAAAATACACGCATCGGTGCGCAAATACGTCCACAGCCCCCAACACTGTAAATAACGAAAAGAGTAAAAAAAAAAAATAATAATGTTAATATCAAATAAAAACGTCTTACGCTTTTTAAGATCATTTTATAAACATTTTCCAGTCCTAAAAATTAAAAATATTTCAAATAAATATCAACTCTTCTTGTGCCACCAATCTTCTAAAAAAATGTAACATCAATAGAAAAGGAGAATAAAATAGCAGCTGTAAAAATATCATCTGCATACATAAATTTTCAAATAAAACTGTGTTCATCTGAAGCGACCAGCCAGGTAAATGTATGTTTTTCTGTATCTGTTTGTACATAACTAGATAAAGAATTGGAAGTAATATTTGTATAGCGCCCTTGAGGTGATTGTTCTAAAAAAACGGCGTTAAACAAATCATCCAATTATTATTATTATATCACATACAGAAAGGATTGAGAAATTACAAAACCGTTTTCTACGATACCTCAATTTTCGGGGCCACACCATCGTCCCCACTTGAGTCATGAGGAGTCAGCCGCGTTTTTCAGGATTTCGTCGCTAAAAAGCAGTAGAAATTTCGCAGACGTACTGTTTTCACAAAAAATAGCCACCTCTGTGATAGATTGCCCTGAATTACTTGAACGAATTCAATTAAGAGTAGTAGTGCCCTTGAGGTGATTTTTCACAAAAACGGCGCTATACAAATCATCCAACTATTATTATTACCTAACAGACAAACCAGACAGAACCACACACTAAACCTACCTCAATGCAACACTACCTCAAAACAAAACACCTTTATCCACCGCGCTTCACTCATTTTTAACACTTCATACAGCGATTTCGACTTATTCAACTCAGCCACTTATAATTTTCAACTTAAAAACAATAAATAACATTCACACAATAATGATATAATAAAACACATATAAAACTTATTTCCACTTTTATTTTATTTCACCGTAACCGGTTTCAACTTGTTAAAGCCATCTCCACACTGGTACAAATTAATCTTAATCTACGGTTTATATATACAACATATAGGGGAGGAGGGGTGGGGAGATACTACAAGGGATTTATTCTATTACATGGGTTTTCTTTACATTTGTTACTAAGTCGTCTTTGACTGCCGACTTTCTAATTATGTTGGTTATTCCCAGTATGCTTTATTACCTCTGGTTTGTAGTTTACTTTAATATTGTGTGGGGAATACCTTACAAGTAATGTGAATTATTAATAACCGAATGTCGTTGTTTTGAATTTACGTAATAAGGTCGATTTAAAAAAACGGTTTTTGTTATTTTTATTTCCAATGTTGACGAGTAATAGTAAACATTATAGGGTAGCCGTAATTACACAATTTTCTAACGATTAAGTTATAAACATAACCATTCTGGGTAAAATAACCACTTAAAAGGTTTTCTGTCTATCAGTAGGATCCAAACGAAAATACGAAAAAATGCTAATTTTATATTTGCATCTAGTCGACCACGTTTATTGACGCAGAAAACACAAAATCGACGCAGTATTTTATTTCCAACCTATTTAACATTGTAACCGTTCATAAGTGCCCCTAATCTTCCATACAATATTTACACAACACCGGCAAACAGTAGGGGGCGACGGCATCGCGACGCCCGAGAAGCGGGGCAGGCGTCGGGCGTTCCGGGTACGTCGCAGCGTGCACTGGTTTAATATGAACTCGAGATGACAGATTGCCCCGCGGGGCGGCCCAGACGCGGTGCCGGAATCGTCCGTGTCACGCGTCGGGTTCGTGATAACTTTGGAAAAATCGTGATGACGCTGGAAATAAGTTGGAAAGATTGTGAAAATTGGAACGATTTTTAAAATCTCGCGATAAAGTTGGAAGAAAGAAAGATTTAAAAAAAAAAGAAACGGTTTTTAAAACTAAGGGTGCTTCTTTGAGTGTCATTAGGGGTTCGAGTGCTAATTTTCCTGTACTGAATTTATTTATTCATTTCTTCAAGTTTCACTAAGGCAATCTGAGTGTAAATGAGTAGTAATTCGAGGAACTGGCGGCCTTGACAAGCAAACAGATCCCTCTTTAATGTATGCTTTTTTCATTATACCATCTTCTTCTTTGTTCGGAGGTTGGCTATTATCAGGGCGATCTTCTCCTTGTAGACTGCAGCCCGAACCGGACCGAACTCGCACCAGTCATGTGAGTTATGAATCCCTGAGATGCGTTGTCTTTGTCTACCATGATTTCTGTCAATCTTTGATTAATAATAATAATAATAATCGGATGATTTTTATAGCGCCGTTTTTGTGAAAAATCACCTCAAGGGCGCTGTACAAATCTTACTTCCTATTCTTACATTATTCCTTATTAAATCTATGACATTTTTTTTTGGACACTATCATTACACATTATTTATAGATCATATAAAGAGATGCAGTTAAATTATCAAAACTAAATACGGCTTGGTCTAAGTTTTCATACATGTTTAATTGAAAAAAAAAGAAGCTAACTGTATTTATTCCTTACGATATATTGCAAGACGCTAATACGAATGATAGGAGTTATGTGAAGTTGGGCGGAGGGTGAGGACGGGGGCCGGGGGTACTGATCCTTTCTTCCAATCTTCTTTGTCTTTGTTGGTGACGCCCCTGGGCGGCGTGACGGGACGCTCGGTGTTGGTCTGCCCGTACGCCAGGTGGCGCTCGTCGGCCGGCTTCAGGATCTGGAAAGAGCACATCAGCGTGTCGTCTATTTCTCGCCCCAACCGGTGGTATCTTTGTCGGGGTCGGACCACAGCAGGTCGCAGAGCAGCCTTGTCGGGCACGTCCGTGGGCCGCATGATACACCGGATCTGCTCCGTGAACTGGAGGTCAGAACTCTGGTCGCCGTGACAGCAGAAGATCTTCTCGTCAAATGTTATTTCCTATTGCGCCTTTCTCGGCAGCCACGAAATCTAAAGGCTATCAGGCTTTCTTCAATCTAGCACATAACAAAAAAAATATATATATATATACAATACATATGAAACAAAACTGTAAACAATAAGGAAGGTATACGAGTATGATAATTGTGTAAAATAAATAATAAACTCATACATACAAACACAGAATTAATTAAAATGTTACAAACTTTACAAGACAGCATGATAGCATACATTACTTTCAACACCATACATACATAATATGGCAAGCAATCCATTAGCTAAGAGGGAGCAATTTATATAATTTTCTTCCAGTTGAAATAAAAACAGAAAAAAGTTATATTTACAAATAAATTGTTCCATCTAAAATTAATTAAAGAAAATAATTTAGATGTATAACGAATTTATTTACGTATTGATCTAGTTAATTAAGTGAAAATATAATTTTCTGGAATTTGAAAGAAAACTTTAATCAAATCTCAATCTCATCGTTTCTACCACTCGTTCTTGAGAACAGTCCGATTGTGGAACATTTTGCCGTCCTCGGTATATCCGCCTTCCTCGGTCTCTTCAAAACCTACGTTCACTCCTTCCTCTCTACTAAAAAAAGACCCCTCACATAGTATCCTCAAAGAGGCGAGGGAATGGTTAGTTTATTGTTTGGGCTTCGACAACATGCAAAAGAAAAAAACACATATTACTATCTGAAGTACCCGGCGTTGCTCGTGCATATAAGTGGTTTAGAGTAGTTTTGAGGTTACCCAATAATTTTCCTCATATTACGAACGCTAAGTGTGAAAAAATTCATCAAGAAGTACCAACATTCTGCTTTAAGGGGTGAGAAAGGGAGAAGGGTGTGTTTTTTTGAAATTTCATTTAGACAGAAACCTTCATCTTATTTTGAATGACAAGTGTGTAAAATTTCATGAAGCTTGGAATAAAAGCATAGATTTGTAAAAAAATAAACCCATCCACCGACACATACGTATAGAAGATAAGGTTAGTCGGAAAACGAGATTTTCGTAAAATTTATATAAATATTTGAATTATTATCTGATTAACCGAAATGTGTACGGAAACCCGAAATCCATTGATAATCTGAATTTTTTTATCTAAAATTATATACGAGTATGTACAAATCCACCATATGGCAAACACTGGCATCGAGTTGATACTTCAAAGCCTGAAAAAGTCACAAATAATAAATTTATTCTGCACCCCTTCACACCTCCTCACGGGAATTGAAGACATTATTTTATGAATAATAGAATTTCCCTGAGATTTCAAGAGTCTTTACGTAGAAAACGGTTACGTCTCATACAACGACAAGCTCAGAAGATACGATAAAATCATTTTCTTTCAGCTTTGTACAACTATACGGAAAAGTGACCTGTGACCCGATGGTATAAAAGACAATAATGGTAATAACAATTCACCGTTCCGGGAAGCTACGAAGGTACTTTAATGCAGCTCCATAGAGCATAAGACACAGTATACATATATCTATTATACAGACGGAGAGGTATTTTATTGAATAATTTGTACAAATATTTTCTAGTCAGTTTCCGAAATAATGCAATAGAGAGATTTTTCTTTAAAGGTAATACTAAATGAAATGATAATTTATATAAATCGTACATTCCCATAGGTCAATACATTTACAAGTGATTGCTGTTTAAAGCCTTCGAAGGCATTATTAAACCGAATGAAACGAACAAAATCGAATAACTCCGAAGCATTTAAATAGAACCCTATCAATTTACACAAAATAAATCAACGTTATATACATAAAAAAGGATGATATATCCGTTCACTACAAAAAATAAGACAAGACGTGATACCAATTTGAAAATAAAATCAATATTTCCAATAATAATAAAACAAAATACTCACCTAAACCTAAAGATCGTTTTTTCATAAAAAAAAGTATAGTAAATATCTAGTACGGATGAGAAGTTATTTATTTATTTTTGTTTTACATTATGAAATACGGGCCATTAAAGGAATCGATTTTTCGCTATTTTAGAGGCATCGTTAATAATTGTTTGGGGGCTAATTAATGGTGATGTAAAAAAAGTTTTACCACTTATTATAATGAAATATAAAATACATATATATTTTTTAAATATTAAAATAAGCACTGTGGTGGACTTAAAATTGAATTAAAAACCACCAATTTAGGTTTGAAACACAAATTTGGCGTACATAATTTACAATATCGACCCGAAAAAAGTATTTTTTTAAATGTTTTTGTATTTTTATTTACGCCATCATATTTATATAACAAATATGACAATTAAAAAAAAAAATACAATAAACCCGCAAATAATTTTCTATGTTGCCTCTAAAATTATGAAAATTGTTTTTTTTTTTCATGGCATATACTTTAAAATTTAAAACAAAAATAAATAAAATACTTCTCATCCGTACTATTTACTAAACCATTCATTAAAAAAATACATCATTAAGTTTGGATGAGTATTTTGGCCTCAAATCAAAATTAAGTCTTGTATGACAACAAAACTAAACAGGCAGCACAGCCTTTCCTCTTAAGTGCATTTAATAATAATAATAATAATTAGATAATTTGTATAGCGCCGTTTTTTGCTGAAAAACCACTTCAAGGACGCTGTACAAATATTACTCCCTAGACTTTATGTTATTATGTGAACATATACGGAAACATACTTACCTGGCAGGTCACTTCAGATTAACACGTTTTATCTGAAAGTTTTAGTTAGCTTGGGAAGATACGATTTTGAACCCTGAATACGCAGTTGCTATTTTATCCCTTTTTTATCACTGATATTACATTTATTAGAAGATTAGTGGCAAAAGAGTTGGTATTTATTTTAAATAAAAAGTGTTTTTGTTTTAAGCCACTTTATTTTTATACATATTTATGCATTCGACCGGTTTCGGTTGGACTCAACCTTCTTCAGGAATGTACACATATAAACTAAAATTAAAATACAGAGATATCATAATGGAGACAGAGAAAGTGAGGAAAAGAGACAGCACGATAGGGTAGAACAGTTCAGAGCATCACAGAGGTGGGGGGGTAGTGCGGTAGATAGAGAGGTAGGGGGAGGGGAGGGGAAGAAAGGGAACATCCTTAAAATCGGACTTTGGGTTAAATCTAATTGTTTATTTAAAATTTGGCATATATTATTTTTATTTGATTTTGATATTTCTAATGCTTCTAAGTTATTAAGGCGCAAGCCTATACTATTTTTATGTATTAATTGTACTCCTGTACTTTTATCAAAATTATGGTTAGTATTAATTAAATGTTCGGCGAATTCTGAAAAACCTATACTTGTTAAGCATCTAATATGTTCTTTGACTCTAATGTTTACGTTTCTCGCGGTTTTACCTATATAAATTGCCGGGCAATCGTTACAATTAAGTTTATAGATGCCAGAATGGCTTAATGTATCTTCTTTGTCTTTACAATTAATTAAAAGTTTGCCCAAATTATTATTGGTATAAAAATATATACCAATAATAATAATTTCTTTCTTCCCCTCCCCTCCCCCCTACCTCTCTATCTGCAGCACTACCCCCCCCCCCTCTGCGATGCTCTGAACTGTTCTACCCTATCGTGTTGTCTCTTTTCCTCACTTTCTCTGTCTCCATTATGATATCTCTGTATTTTAATTTTAGTTTATATGTGTACATTCCTGAAGAAGGTTGAGTCCAACCGAAACCGGTCGAATGCATAAATATGTATAAAAATAAAGTGGCTTAAAACAAAAACATTTTTTATTTAAATTATAATGTCAAGCCACAAAGTGATTGCTTCCTTCGATAAATTAAATATTTATGTTTGTATTTGTTCGAATTTAGGACCGGAGAACAAATTTTATAAAAATAACTTTAAAATTCTGTAACAGAGTTACTAAAGCTAGGCACCAGATCAAACTTAACAGGGGGAGGTAGCCAGATCCATTCTACTTTACCAGGGGGATTAAATGTATAGGAGAAGCATTTCAAATATTTGCGTTGCTAAGTGAGTTTACGGCTTAAATAAAAACCCCGAGATTCGCCCATTATTTGTTGTGTTCCCCTCCTCAGTGTTTCCCGTATTGAATGTACGCCAGTCAGGCTGAGAGTAAAATATAACTGTGTTATTGTGCATTGGTGTAAACTAACAAAGATTTATTACCATACCAAATATATTACCCTCTTCTGTCACGGGATCGTCTATTACGCTGTCATAATTATGAACACGGGAATAATTAGTTATTTGTCAGTCCTTAAGAAATAATAATTTCAATTATGGTCAAGTGACTAAAATAAATGAATATATATCTAGGAATGTCGAGTACATGGTGTGAAAAAAGGGTACTTGGACAAATTACGTTGAAATGGCTGTAGACGAGTAAAGTGACCAGGCCCCATAGCACAGAACATTGAAGGTTTCTTCGATAATGTCGATAATTTGTCATCGTACCTAAGCCAGACTGCAGATCACCAACGACCAAACAACAGTTCACGCCAACAAAAATAAGCATATTTAGTCGACGTGAACAGATATTTATTGTTAACAATCTGCAGTCGTGCTTGGGAATAATGACAAGTTACCGACATTATCAATAAATAATCCTCGATGTTCTGTGCCAGGGGGCCTGATCTGAGCAGTCAGGAGCTTTCCAATCTCCCACTAACCCATCTCTTACCCCACCCCCACAACCTTCAACCTGACAATATTTCCCAAATTGAGAATGCCATAGTCAGACTAGCTTTTGTGCTACTGGGGAAACTTGTCACATAAAAAACCGGTAGGTTCTGTTGATTCGTGGCTAAAGTTCCATGAAAAACACTGAACTGTATTGCAATAATGAAGATAATGCAGAAAAACGGTCTCCGATCGTGCGTAAATTTGCATGTTCGAAATTCGTAAAAAATAGTGTGGTAATATAAGCTAACCCGACAATTGACTAAGGACTCAATTTCGATGCATTGTTAACAAACTGAGGGCCTACCTAGAGTGTTCCGTATCAATGCCGGGTATCTGTTTATATTTCAATGGAAACAATAAAGCATAAAATTGTGTGCGATGTTTGATCACGACCGGTTGAACAAGAAAACGCTTCCCCGAAAACAGAATTTACGGAATCGAAAGGAAAGCTTTCTGGTACTCAAAGAGCATAACTTCTTTTTAATGATATGCAAATAATGTTGTTGAGAGTTGCGGGGGCAATTATGGTTAATGTGACGGGGAGATAGGAATTGTTATATCTTCACAAATATTACCTAGATACCTATTCAGGTTATTAAACACATAGATAGACACTCAATGAGGTCAATGAAACAACCTTTTATACTTTTGTATTTCATTCATTATGTACGAGTATACAGCCGCTAATAAAAAATAAAAAATCATACTGACGAGTGAACCATTGCTAATAGAGCCACCTTTGGGCTGGAGCTGCAAAATATTTGATAAATCTGTTTGATTTTGTGCAAAGGCGGGCGGTCCGTCTGTTTGACAACCCATTGTTAACAACGGGTCAAAACGTTGCACAAACGCAAAGTAGGTATGCTGAGTCTGTTCTACGGGTAGTTCAATGGAGTCTACTCGAAGAAACTAGCAATATTAATCTCGAGCGCACCGGTACACGTACGCGAAACTCGATGGACACGAGCAGAACATCCGTTCACAGATGATGTCGGCTTCAGGAAAACAGGTCGTTTCTCAGTCTCATTTTTGTGTAGAGACGGCTCATACGTGGAACGAGCTACCGGCATCTGTTTTTCTTCCGTCATATAATCCAGGCCTCTTCAAGACCGGCATTAATAAATCAATTCCGACAGCCCCTACCGTGACCCGCCTCACAACGCTCCTCAGCCGGTTGGTGACATAGTCACCCTGTTTTTTCACCGTACAGACAGGGGTACTCTTTCTAGGTGTAACATAAAAATAAAACTAATTATGTTAATCCGAAAACCGGTCATTATTCATATTATATATCGTATTTTGAACAAGGGCCTGCCATTTTCAACCTCCGCATCTTCTCAGGTCGTCGCTCTTCTTCTGTGATCTTCTAGCCGTGATCGTTCTTTCTGGACTGCCGTTCAGCGGTGATGACGATTTCTTTATTTTCACAAACATAAAGAAATCGTCATTGCTTCACTGATTAATTCTAGAGCAGATTAGAAATGAGGTAATACAAAATTCTCATCGGAAACATCATTATTTATTAAAGCTAGAATCCTTAATACAAGGAAACCTACGTAAACACTTCCTATGTAGTCGCTAGAATTCGATCCGGCTTTAGACACAGGCCTCCCCATTCGTTTACCCACTGACAAATTAATAGACCTGCCATAATGTACTATTTCGACGACTGGAGGTAAAGGTCACGTGACACTCATTTGGCACGAGCCGAGTTCGCTGCCGTCCACGTTTGTTTCGCGTGATTTTGACTACGGTAAGCAATTATAAAAGGATCAAACCAAATACTCCAACAAAATAATAGGTTTTTGTAAACAAGCCGAACCTATATACTTATTTGCTGTTTTACTTATATTGGCGGCACGCCGAGCTTTTCCCTCGCCACCCTTATTTTGGTTTCTACCCCTAGCGTGTTAGGGCATCTCTATGTATTATTTGCTGTGGATTTAGCACTCCGTCTTGTGAGCAGTCATGATGCTGATGATTTTCCTATAATATTCGATCCCGTTCAAAGATATTTGGCATAATTTTTGATATCAAACAACTAATAAAACAGTTTAAAAGAACATAATTCCATAGTGTGGTCACCCTTCTACAAAATATATATTCAGGATATAAAAAGTATTCAAAGAAAATTTGAAAATTTCATAAATTTTAAACTTAACATACCTTTAAAGAATTGAAATTAAAACACTTTTGTACTTTCTTCCACTTATTTATTTTCACCAGTGAAAATAAATTTTTCACCACTGGTGAAAATAAATAAGTGGAAGAAAGTACAAAAGTGTTTTAATTTCAATTCTAATACAATGGAATTCCACCACGAACTAACAGTCCAAAAACTAGACTCATACCTTTAAAGCATATAAATTACTCGCCGTTGAAAATTTTAAATGTTCCAACTTATCAAAATAATTAAATTGTAAAATCGATTGTTCTGAACTCCTGCATTTAATCAACCTAACATACTAAAACGAACTACAAGACAAATATTAACATTTTATATATCCCGTTCCAACTACAGCTTGCATTCCCCAACTCAACGCTTGCAGTCTTGGTAACAAATACTTAAGAGGAACGGCTGCGCGGCCTGTTCATACAAAACTTAATTTTGGATTTGAGGTTAAAATGCTCTCAATATATATTTTTTAATTAAAGGTTTAGTAAATATCTAGTACGCATGAGAAGTATTAAAATTATTTTTGTTTAACATTATGAAATATATAATTATGTATGAAACAGGCAGCACAGCCGTTCCTCTTAAATGACATGGAAGCATTTGACAATAATCTGAACTTTCAAAAATAGTACTGAAAATTTCAAAAATAGTATGAACGAATTATTTCTACCTAGTTTATAAATAATTGTTAGTTGAGTTTGTGGATATTGATTTTTTTCTTCTGTTCCCTTATACCTATTCCTGTGTATTTTTAGCTTCGGTGCAGTTTATTCTTATTTCACGTGTAATTAACTTTTGTATATGTTTTTCATTTTTATTTTTTAGTGTAATTTATACACAAGTAAAAGCCCTCTGGGCGTTTAAAAAAAATTAAAGAAATATCTTTTTTATTAAGTATGTATTATATTCACTGGTTGCATCCGCTAAACAACCATCAAAGCATTAAATCAGACATGCATCCGTCAGAATTATACTATTATGTGTGTGATGTGGGGTATTTTATTGCCATAGAATTCAATCATTACTAGGAAATATAGCCTTATTCAGCGTCATTGAATTAATGGAAGCTGTAAATTTCATCAAACAACCTAACTGACTGAATCAGATAGCGCAGTTTGCTGCCCATTCCCGAATTGTAGAAAATTTACAGAGGTGTGAATTGATCTGGACGGCGTCAAAGTTTGAACTACGAGGTGTGTTCAAAAAAAGATGAATTTCGATTTTTTTCGAAAAGTATTTATTGATTCATCAACATCCATTTTCTCCCCTTAAAAGTAATCCCCCTCAGATATAATGCACTTATACCAGCGCTTCTTCTAATCCTCGAAACACTTCTGGAAAGCGCTTTTCGGTATGGCCATCAGCGCGTTCTTCGATTCTGACTTTATCTCATCAATTGTGGCAAAACGCTTTCCTTTCATTGATCTCTTCAGTTTCGGGAATAGGAAAAGGTCGCAGGAAGCCAAATCTGGTGAATACGGTGGTTGAGGCATGATTACGGTGTTGTTTTTGGCCAAATAATCACGAACAAGCATTGAAGTGTGAGCTGGTGCATTATCGTGATGCAAAATCCATGATTTGTTTTTCCACAATTCCGATCGTTTGAGCCATATTGCTTCACGTAAACGTTACATAACTTCCTTGTAGTATTCCTTATTAACCGTACGACCTGTTGGCAAGAACTCATGATGCACCACGCTATTGTAAACGAAGAAAACCTTCACATTTGATCGAACTTGGCGTGCCTTCGGTCTTGGCTCTTCTGGCCGCTTCCATTGGGATGATTGGGCCTCGGTTTCGGCGTCATAACCATATACCCACGTTTCATCACCAGTTATGACCCTTTTGAGCAAATCTGCATCGTCGTTGACGTCATTCAACAACTCCTGAGCGATACTAATGGGACGTTGCTTTTGATCAAAATTTAGCAATTTCGGAACAAACTTCGCTGCCACACGTTTCATGCCCAAAACATCCGAGAAAATTGCATGGCATGAGCTGATTGATATGCCAACATCCTCTGCAACTTCCATAATAGTGATTCGACGATTTTCCAAAACCATTTTATCACTGTTTCGATGTTTTCTTCGTTTGTTGACGTGGTTGCAACTCCAGGACGCTCATCGTCATTAACATCTTCTCGGCGTTCTGTAAAGCGCTTACACCACTTATAAACACTTTTTTGAGACAAAGTAGACCTGCCGAATGCCACAGTCAACATTTTAAGTGGGTTGGAGCACTTTATTCCATTTTTAACGGAAAATTTAATACATATTCTTTGATCCATTCTTTTCAAAAGTAAAAAATCGAAGAACACACAAAAACGTGACTAACCTTTCCAGTTGTCAAAAACAAACCACTAATCCAAAATGGCTGATAACGCTAACATATGATAAACATATGTGTACCAATATAACAACAACAAAAAATTCGATAGTCGAATGAACACAGAACGCGAAAATTCAAAATTCACCTTTTGTTTTGAACACACCTGGTATTTAAAAAGTCAATAAATACATTAACGAACGAATGTATTTATTTTTTTAATAAGGGATATTTTTATAAGTTACCTAAATCAAAAGTAACGACCTCCGCCCAAAGTGAGCATGATTACATAAAATAAAATAAAAATCCAAAATGTATCAGTATATACAAATATCTCCCGGCTTATCCAACAACAGTCTGGAGCAACATCTGGAGCCAGTGAGCCTATGGCATCCCCAATTGGGGTATGTTGTGAGGCTGAAGGTAGTGGGGAGGCGAAGGAGATGGCTATTCAGATCTAAAATGATTTTTTTAAATTAAAAAACCTTTGTAACCTTTTTCCACTTATTAAATATACCTTCCACTCCTTTAAACTTATAAATAAATGGAAAAAAGTTACAAAAGTTTTTTAATAAAAAAAAATCATTTTAATATGGAATTTCACCATGAATTGAGAGTTTCAAAATTAGAAATAATATTCAGATCTAGTCACCAAACACGACTAAAGTAATTTCAAGCAACGTTTCGATTCTGAATGGTGGTCTCTTAACAGGGCAATACTGAAAGCATCTCACTCTAGAACGTGCCGCAAATATAATATACATTATTTTAAATGAATTGTGAAATAAAACAAATGAATTAAATAATACTTACTTGCAGACGCCGGGATTTGAACACGCGACCTCCGGATCCGTAGGTCGTAACCACGGAGGACGTCGAAATATATACATTATATAAATATATATATATACATATATAATTTATACGCAACAACGGAAACGAAACCCGTATGCAATTATCTTTATAAAGAGTGACCTTGTTTTAGGTGTGCGACAAACAGGTGCAAGACGATTGTCTTGTATTAGGCGTGCGACATAATATTGGTGACTAGCTTTGCTTCAGGTTAATGATTTAATTTTTAATGGTTAATTTTTTTCATTCTTTTAATTCTTCAATCTAGTGGTATTTAAAAGACGGGAATAAAATAGACATAGTACCTACTGCTGCCGAGAGCTTCGTTTTGACTATCTTTCTGTTCAATGTGTCATTTATAAGGAGGGAAATGTTACAACGAAACTATAAATAATTAAAAACATTTTTTTTCATGCAAACATTACTTATTGCAAGAATATGTCATGGATTCAAAAAAATGGATTTCCCAGCAATCAACTACTTGGAATCACGATAGTATTGTGCCGAATACCGAATTTCAAATAAATTAATATAAACATGAGCACTTGAAACTGTGGATTGAAACTATTCAGATATTTCAAGAGTTACAGGACACCAAAGTAGATTAATTCCGGACTACGCCACACCTCTGTAGATGAAGGTGCATTGTGCAAGGCTTCGAGTTCATTACTCAGAACACAAATCATCCCAGAAGCATTTGGATGAGAGACGACTATCAAGATGGCTATCAATAATCCAGTTTCACATCACACATGTCCCGAGCCACTCAATTGCGCGATGTGCGCATTAATCAATGCTAAATGTATGCACGTAAGGGATGTATAAAATTTACTGGCGTCAACAAAATAGGGTGGTGTGCAGTTTATGTAACTAATAAATAAATAAAATCACACTTTAAAAAAAAAAAAATGTTAAAAAAAAAACAATAATAGACAGAAATAATAGATAAACATCCAGTATATTACACATTTATTAGGTTATGATATAAAACAAAAATTAATAAATAAACTATTAATTGGATTGTAGAACAATAAATAAAAAAATAATAAAAGGTGCATATCAATTATTTCAAGCTAAAGAGTAAATACTTCTAACGAACATGTACAGTCTGACATTTTATAGTAGACAAAAAATGAGGGCGCTGCGATCGTTTAGAATGATATCACCAAGATCAAGCATAATGGTCCAAGTGCATATTTTTTAAGTACACGATGTTCAGAAATTAGTGGTACTTTTCGAAAGGATTCTATATCATATGTCATATTCTAAGACGATTTTATGTTCAAACTTTTTAAATTATTTAACGGTTTCCAAGGAAGATAATAATGGAAAGGCGATTTTTTTCAAATGTCTAAATATATGTATTGCAATAACCATGTATTAAATGTTAGATAAATAACAAATAAAATCAAAATTATAAATAAAAAAATATACATATATATTAAAAAATTGTTCATGATGTTTTGCGTTGTTTCTGTAAAACAAACTGTCAAATGTGAATACGTGAAAACATTTGAATGCGAAGAACACATATCAAAGACGAATTGAGTAGCTTCGTGTAGCCATAGTAGCCACATGACATTTCGTAGTTCCAAAATAATAAATATGTACAATTTAATACAAAGCTGTACTTTTTAGTAGTTAGTCAAACGAGTTCTTTGAGCATTTAAAATCTTATGATAATAACCTACCCATTGCTTTCAGTTTGAAATTACAAAAAAAAAATGCATAAAGAGCAAATAACAAACGATAAAAAAATAACAAAACAAACAAACATACGTGATCACATTTACTGGTAGGTACCCACTGAGAAGTATATTTGGAATTATATATCTGACTTGACACAATGAGCGAATATTTAGAAATATCACTCATAAAAAACCCAAACACAAAAAAAAACTAGTAAAAACAATTAGTTTCTGTATACAATAAAGATCAAAGCCTTTCTCTTTGAAAAATGCATGCCGCTATCGAATAACTGTATTAATTCACTGTCTGCAAAGAATGACAACTGGCTTCCATAGTTTAAAAAGTGCAAATGAAATTGACACATGAAGAACCCATTAACACAGGCGTTGGAAAGGCCGCATCGCCGTCGCGGTTGGTCAAACGGTGAGGGGGAAAAAAATTGAGAGAAGAAATTGAGGAAAATAAATTTTCTATATACATCATGGTTTTATTTTTTATACGCGTAGTTTCACAAATTCGGGGGAAAATCACACATTTCATGAAAAAAATAAGGAACATTCTGTATATAATAGGACGCTCTCACGCTTCGGATGTGCTTAAACATACATACTAGAAATTATAATGTAATACCTTATCCTCATTCATCCTAACTACCCGTTAAGCAAAGGCACTGAGTAAAAACACACCCTTAATATTACCGCAGTAAAAATAAGATACATATATAATGAGCTTAACCCTTCCTCCCGGTAACAACAATTTCCCAGGCGGTTACCGTTCCGCTTGCTGGCCATGAATCAGGCTTATAAGCAGCCTCCAAGCACCTTCATGCGTAATTAAGCTTCTTTGGAGGCAGGGGCTTTTTAGATGTATTTACATATTATGTGTCTCCGTGCCAAATAGCAGGCGACACTTCCGATAGTTATAAAAACTCACGTTTGATGCACTCCATACGAATTAAGGAGATTCAACCCGACGTTTACTCTCAAAGCCTTAAGGGTATTCAAGCAAGCCTTTGAAGAAGGCTGAATAGAGGAAATTAGATGGAAAATCTTAGACGTATCCGTGTTAATGAGAGAAAGATTGATGTTATCAATGTAAATTTAGAGTTATGCATAATTAACACAGCCTTACATTTGGATAGATGCAGAGGTTCGTACAGTTTTAATATAATCTTATTGATAACAATATTATACGAGTATTAGTTATACTGCATAGTTTAAGACTGACTTTCATACTCCTGAAAAAATTTGGTGGTCAAGAAGTCATCAAGACAATTCTTAACAGCAGCATCGTTATTAACTCCCGTTCCGAAGGGGGGTAATATACTTACGAGATACCCCTAACGAGA
Organism: Halesus radiatus; assembly: GCA_022606495.2. NCBI lineage: Eukaryota > Metazoa > Arthropoda > Insecta > Trichoptera > Limnephilidae > Halesus > Halesus radiatus. The sequence goes on from JAHDVE020010878.1 coordinate 191,513, forward strand.
GTTTTGTACAATTTCAAAGTTAGTTTTACTTCACATACCCTATAATTTAGGTTATCCTAGAAAAACTATTCGGTAATTATTAAAATATTGAATAATATCTTTTTAATTTCGACGAAATTACCCCCCCCCCCCCCCGGGTGCATCACTTCCCGACTCCTTTAAATTTTTCCTCTGCAAACAAGCCGCGACTTCTGTCGTAAAACGTACATTTTACTGGAAAGGGCTACAATAAAATATTTGAGTCACGGTCGTTTTCGTACTATCTTTTTTACCGTTTTGCATTACTCAATATTAACTGCTGACCGAAGATGGGCGATGGCCGGTTAAAACTGTAGTAACTAATATCAGAGTATTATTGGAAAGGGCAAAAGGAATATTAAGAGTCACAGCAGCTTCACAATTTTATGAGGGGATCGTAGCGACCCAGTTTCGATCGTAAGTTAACCTACAGGAAACGTAAAGATATTTAAATAGAGTGAGGAAAATATGAAAATGGATGCAAAATATACTTGAGCTTTCTTGTGTTTTCCCATCAACCTTTTCTAGCTGTGTACTTACATAATAATGTCATTTATTGCATGTTTGATACAGAAATATTTAGATCTTTGATATTTTTGCTAATCATTAATAAATAAAATAGATTTTTTCGAAGGAAGCAAACACTTTGGGGTGTGACATTATATATTAAATGAAAAACACAATTTGTAAAACACCACTTTTATTGAATTAATAACCGTCGCCAACCAGGTTTCGCTTCACCGAAGCTTCGTCAGGGCTTATTATTAACTAAAGATAATTAGATACAGGCACATATATATACATAAAACAATGAGTGAAAGAGATATAAAATGAAAGAAAGAGGCACATATAGAGTGGGAGGGGAGACATTATTTAGGGAGGATAAGTGGGGGGGGGGAGGAAAAAGGAGGGGGGGGAGAAATAGCTGAGATTACCGGAATAAATTAAGTATGTGACTATTAGTTAAATTAATTTGGTTATTAATAATGTTTAAATTATTATTAACTGCTTTTTTGATCTCGAGGGCTTCTAAATTGTTTAATCTTATTCCAATTCCATTTTTATGTAATATTTTAATACCCGAGTCTTTATCGAATGAGTGATCAGATTCTATTAAGTGATTCGCGAATTCTGAAATAGCATTATTATTTAGACAACGTAAGTGCTCTTTTACTCTTACGTTGACGTTCCGGGCCGTTTTACCGATATAAAAAGCCTGACAATCTTTACAATTAAGTTGATATATACCCGAGTGGCTTAGTCTATCATCAATATCTTTGGTATTAATTAAGAATTTACCTAAATGATTATTCGTATAAAAAGCGGGTTTTATTTCAGGTGGGAATTTTTTAACGCTCAAAGAAGAAAAGTTATTTGTATAAATGGAATTGGAATAAGATTAAACAATTTAGAAGCCCTCGAGAACAAAAAAGCAGTTAATAATAATTTAAACATTATTAATAACCAAATTAATTTAACTAATAGTCCCATACTTAATTTATTCCGGTAATCTCAGCTGTTTCCCCCCCCTCCTTTTTCCTTCCCCCCCCCACTTATTCTCCCTAAATAATGTCTCCCCTCCCACTCTATATGTGTCTCTTTCTTTCATTTTATATCTCTTTCACTTATTGTTTTATGTATATATATGTGCCTGTATCTAATTATCTTTAGTTAATAATAAGCCCTGACGAAGCTTCGGTGAAGCGAAACCTGGTTGGCGACGGTTATTAATTCAATAAAAGTGGTGTTTTACAAATTGTGTTTTTCATTTAATAAATAAATAAAATAGAGTATACGACACTTATTTCTACTATTTTTTATTGCTACTACATGTTTATGTATATTTTTTAACATTTCTCTTTTACTGTACCATAATATAATCAATTTATTGAGAATAAAATGAAAAATAAATAACAAATAAAATGATACCCGATGATTATCCGCTTGTGTAATGTTAACAGTTTAATGGCGTTCTCTCTTTTAGTCAGTCATTACTAAAATAAACTTGGAAGAAAATCATTTAATATGTCTAACATCACGGACCCTGCCAAAAAATTGTTCAGCCTTTGACAGGAATGTTCTCTCAAATGCACATTTTCGTCATTGCCACATTCGTGTATTATGTATGTGAAATTATTTTTCTGTAGCTCTTGTTTTTCTCAGTTCGTGTTGTGTATTTTGTGTTATTGGACAAAGGTCCGTTAATACAAAAATAAATTAATTCACTGGCAGTTTCGATATAACTTTTTTTTTCTTCTGCCCTATAAGAAAAACATAATGGTTTAGAGGAACGGCTGCGCGGCCAGTTTTATACAAAACTTATTTTTTGCCGTAAATAATTTAAAATATCAACCTGAAAAAATGTTTTGTTTTTATATTTTATTTACGTAATCATGTTTACATAGCAAATATGATAATTTAAAAAAAAAAAAAATAAACCCACAAATAATTTTCTAAGTTGCCTCTAAAAATAAGAAAAAAAAATCATGGCCTATACTTCATATTCCATTCATTCGGTTTGGGTGGGTATTTTGGCCACAAATCCAAAATTAATTTATGTTCCCCTTAAAGTTAAAAATGTATCAGTCTGAAGATGTCCATAACAGGAGTCTTATCGCTTCAGTTCAAAACTAAAACGAGGATAAAAGTACATCTATCTGACGATGCCCGTAGCAGACTCTTCAGGTTGAAAATTAACGAGTGGAAACAATGTATTTACATTCTTACAGAATTCAACCACGATTGAACAATTTCGCAAAGAAACATGATGAGATAATAATTTCGTTTGTTTGAACGTTCAACCTTAGATCGATATAACTTAAGAGTGTGAGCCCCACTGGCTGGTAACAATATACTGCGAAAGTAAGCCATATAGATTAAACGTAGGTCTGGCAAAAAAATTGCCAACACTAAAACGTCACTTGCTCGGATATACCTACTTGCAAATAAAAATAAATGTCACAGAACAAGCTCAATTAACAGATTTAAAAAAAAAATGTATGTAACCAGAGTGGAAGATACTCTCAGTATCGCCCTGGTGAAAGACCACCATTCAGAATTGAAATGTTGCCTGAAATGGTTTTTGCGGTGTTTGGTCACCAGATCTGAATAGCCAGGTATTTCCCTACCTTCCTCTTCCCCTCCAAAATACTTTCAGCCTCACAATATTCCCCAATTGGGGATGCCATAGTCTCACTGGCTCCAGACGGTTGGGAGCAGTTGGGACTCTTGTGCGGTATCCGTGTAAAAAAAAATGTAAATCAAAATTAATAATGTTATTATTAATTTCTATTATTGATAAAAAAAATAAAAATGGACTGGAGTTCTTTATTATGATATCAGTGCTTGATTAGTGTGGATACACAGAAATCTTTATTAACTTTCTCTGGATATTTTTTTAAGATCAAAACATGTCTTTTACAAGGGTTAAATTCGTATTTATTCTCGCCATTATTGACATACTTTCAACAACCAGCAATAACAAAATACTCTTTGGAAACAACGGAACGGGATGCTGGTTGGTATTCTACTAAAAATAAAAGGAAATACCTTTGTGAATTTCGCCGAAACTCCCTCAATTTCTGGAAATGTATTTAGAATATACTACACCTGTGCGTGGCACAAGAACATAGGAACGTATTAAATAAATTACCTATGTTAATTATGTATAATGTACACTTGTAAGTAGACTATCAAAGGGATGAGAACAAACTAGGCAGATACTTAGCAAAGTAGGTAAGTACCTATGGAAAGCGTATTTGAAACTCGAATTTTAAATTACAGCCTACGAAAGCGTAATGGTGTACGCATCTATTTGGGACAGGAAGATGACGGTACGGTATCACCACGGTTTAAAAATGCTTTGTCCAATTTTTTAAAAACAATAGAAATGTACAAAAAACTATTCTTCACAATCAAAACAAAATAAAACAGCTTAATTTAAAAAAAATCGCTCTCTGTCGTCTTTTTTATGGGGTAGCAGACTTTCCACTACTACGTCTCCCACCGATCTTCCCGCGGATTATTTTTAGTGGACAATATATTACATTCAGCTGACGATTACAGATTACATTATAATAAAATAAAGTGGCTTAAAACAAAAACATTTTTTATTTAGATTACATTATACTTATCATTTTCAATACATTTTGTAAAAAAATTCAAAAGTCCATATTAGAAATCGAATTATGTAGTACCTGGCCTAAAATGATTAACATAAAATAATTCCGCTCTAAACAGGACATTTCACAACAATTGTCTACCAACAACCACGTACTTACTATGCAGCGGAAGTTTGGACAAAACCGTATTGCGGGACATAATCATCAATCATCAAAATCGAACTGGACAGGCACCACCATCTGTTGTCATGAAGTATTATTATCATATTGTTGGGAAGTAAAAGTATAATCTCATAACACGAAAGTTTCACAATTAGCCCCGTTGTATTATTTACAGTCAAGTACACGAATTTTAATATTTATTTCGGCTGATGGTAACACCGAAGGGTGTTGTCGTTGGTCAAGCGTATTAAAGGGAGGGAAGTGCAACGGGAAGCTACAGGCAGCTACGGCGGACGGACCGTTCCTATCGGCTATGTCTGGTTTTTAACGTCAAAGAGAACTGTCGCATTGGTCCGTTCCTATTTCGGAATCAAATAATTATTGTAACTGATATTCTGAAAGTATGTCTTTAATTAGAATAAAAGCTCCATTTTTAGCGTCCTCGGTCTCCGGTCAGAGTCCTGCGATCCTCAACTGCACTTAGAGATGGCCACGTGTGGCCGGAGTAATGTTTTGGTTTATTTACGGTACGTAATGTATCTAATTTCAAATCTGTAAATTAACTCCTGCATGCGTTCACAGAGAGATTCGGGGACTTTCTTTACATAAGAGTTCATTGCTATTCAATTTAAGTCTGCTTCAAAGACATTTTTCATAGCAAAAGAGAAATGTTTTATTTTATTATCTATTTCTCCTAAATGTATGCATACACACATCTTAGAAGCGGTGGTTTCTTAAATTGAGAACAAAACGAATTGCAAGGACGGTGAACATTTCCTAGGATGGAGCCAGCTCGGGAGACAACAATGCAATTATAATTCGATTTAATAATAATCCTGAGTAAAAGTCAAAAGAAATTTAAGTATAGATCAGCACGGACTGTCCCACTTTGTAACAATGTACGTGATACAAATGTTGCAGAAAATGTTATTTAGTAGAAATTGTGCATCGAGAAATGCGTACCATCCAATCTTAAGATCGCTTTTTCGGCACATTTTTTTCCGCCGCGAGCTGAACATTTTATGCATTCTACATAGTTTACTTCACTCGGAACAAATTATTCCATTAAAAATTAAAAATAAACAAATAAATCTGAACACAACCTCGGTTACAAATTGCCACCATAACATAAAAATGAGAACATTAGCATTTTGTATATACAATATATATACAAAATGCTAGTAACTTACAACTTATGACTAAATTTAGTTTCGGTGACAGGTTTTATACCTGATTAAAAATCCGAGAACACATTAATAAATAAAACGCATAAAAATATATAATTTTAAAAAAGTCTGAAAGGAGGCAATAAATGACATTACAACATTAACCACCCGATTAAAAACGAGCATCCAACAGTGTAGCCTTTACTATCACTATTACGTATTCGGTTCTACCACACCTTCCCCCCAAATCATCGTAGTACGGCTGTACATGCAATTAGACGCGGCGTTCCCGGCCGACCGCCCGGCGCTGATTGACAGTGGGATTGTTAGAAGTGAGAAACCGACACAGCCACGTGTACTACCATACAGTAGAGTACAACGTAGGTATAATGCTCTATGTTCCACTATCTTCTATCTATGTTTATACGTCCAAAATAGTATATTGCGTAATGATAGCTACTGGGTGGGACGGCGCGCGGAGCCCAGGGATTAAATGCTAGGAAACGAATAATGAGGGTAGCTAACGGGGGATGAGGCAAAGGGTGTAAATTATTATAAAGGATGATCATAATTTGTTTTGAAGATGAGAGTGCTGTCTTCTAACAAGATCAAAGTGACCATCAAAGTGGAATAGAGGAACTCAAAAGTCAGTCGGGAAGCAGGCGTGTAGTATTTAAAAAAAAAAAATGAAAATGCTTAACTGATCCGAAGGATTAAAACAGTGTTTATCTTCATAAAAACTACCACAGTAAAAACTGCAAACGAAGTTCATAACCTGAAAGTAACTTGACGTGGGATGGAAATATGAATGTGAGACATCACCACAAGAGAAGAGGCAAAGTAACAAATTTAATTGAAAAAGACAAAAAAATCAAAATAGGTAGGACATATATGTTTATTACTATTTACTTATTAATATTTACTTAATATTTAATGTGTATTATTATATGCTTATTACTATTTACTGATCATTATTTACTTAATATTATTATGTAATTATTATTATCTGATCTTTATTATTTATTATTATCTGATCTTTATTATTGATTTACTATTGACTACTTATTAATATTTACTAATTTTAATTTATGTATAATTGTTAGCTTATTGAAATTTACTGATTATTATTAAATTGTAAAGCCGCTCATATCAACACAGGATTGTCCTAGTGAGATGGGTGGCTAATGTTTTTGTTTTCATAATTAAATTTAAGAATAAATAAATAAATATGGATCGAAAGACGGACAACCGATGGACAAATCTGATCACCCAGTGGTGCGAAAAAGAACAAAGACGGCAAAAGGCAGCACTGAAACTGGGTGAATCGGTCCGGTCCCAGAGACGACTCATTTTCGTGTTCAACAGCGCGGCAGTGGAATGATTTGCCGGCCTGTGTTCCCTACCTCCTACAGCATAGGTCTCTTCAAGACCTAAGTTCACTCCTCCCTTGAGGGAAATTATTTCCCTTAGGTCCTACTGTTTAGATAATAAAGTTGGGCGAAAACACATGACAGCGCAATGTAACTGACAAGAGTTCAAACAGTTTCAAGGGGCCCTTTTCCAGCAATGACTAAATGAAATAATGATTAAAAGGGAAAGTTGAAAATAACAACAATAATAAAAATAGTTGGTTTATCGGTGTGAAGGCTATGGATGAAATGCTTGGCGATGATAATGAGGGTAGCTAACTGGGGATGAGAAGAGGGCAAAGATTTTCGATAGGAAAGACATAGTTGTGATCATTAAAATAAGAGGAGTTGAAAAAATATACCAATAAAATAGTTGATGCCATTACATGCCCAGATAACGAAGTAATTGGTGGATAATGAGAAAGTTATTTAAGGAATGGATAGACAAATTGTACAAATAACATAATATTTAATTACATTAGTTCCGTAATTATATTAAAACTAATTGATAATGTTGTCGAGGGGCAGAAAGGTTATCATAATACATCTCGAGTTCTAAAGGGATTAAATAATATCGTAACATTGAGTATTTCTCTGTAAAAGGAAAAGCATGGTGGGACCGGCACGAGGTAATAAGCTCCGCTATCAACTATGCAAGCGAAGTACGACCTTGCGGTAGGTAGAGATTTATTACTTATTCAATTAAGCAATCCTATACCGTTTTCATCACAAGCCACCGGTTCAGCGAGAAGATGTAGTCGTTTCATTCACTACATATTTCTTACTTTTATTTTTGTTTATTTGGGAGACCAACAGTTTACATAAAAAAATAAGTATAATGAATAAGCGATATAAATTTGACTATTTACAGGTTTCCACGTGTGTATTATTTAAGTGAACCTAGTGATTTTCGAAGAAATCAAAGTAAAATTAAAAAGATAATTATACAAAATAAAGAAGAAATATAAATTGAAAAGTTACATGTAATTTGTTGTGGTCTGGATAGGAAGGGGGTAGGGGGGGAGGGGTCGATCTAGTTGAAATGTATCTGTGTGATGTTATATTAATTAAATAACAAGAGAAAATAGTGTATATATTTATAAAGAAGAAAGTTAATAGACTGGTGGTAGTGTGAGGTGAGTAGGTATCAGAAGTTATAAAGGCTCGATAGATCGCCGGTGTGACTTTATGGAGTGTGGTGTAGAGTTAAAAATGTCAAATTTTGAGTAGTGCGTGTTAAAAATATGTGATGCCCGATAAATGAAGGAGTATTGCTTAAAATTAGTGTTGCATCGAGGAAGGCTAAGAATTTGGTCCGATCTGGTTAGTCTATTGGGTACTCGTAGTTGTATCCTTTGAAGGAATTCCAAGCAATATGCGCTGGATCTAGCAGTTTTCTGCAGAAAGAGTAAATCAGCCGAGATTCATCGACCTTCCAACGACATATTAAAAAAAACGCGGCTGTCTCTTGGTGATTTATATTGGGATGGTAACTACGTATCGTGGAAAGCGATTTTGAACACCTTACAAGATAGACACATATGTTTTATATTGTGGGTTCCACACTTGTGACGCATATTATAGTGAGCTGCGGAGGTAAGCAAAGTAAATAATTTTAATTGTTTTAAGGTTAGTGAATTTTTCACATGAACTGAGAATGAATCCTAAAATTATTGAGGCTTTTGAAGTTATTGTGTCGTTATGAAGATCGAAAAGAAGCTTAGAGTCCAATGTCACTCCAAATCTTTGGCTTCTGTCTTATGAGTTATTATTAAGTCGTTCGAGCGTATTCATTGGAAATGGTATTTTTATTTCGTGTGAAACTAACGATGAAGTACTTTCTTTATATCTGTTTTAACGTTATGCTGGAGTAGTAAAAATTAAGACGGTTAAAGTCATCCTGTATTTTTGGAGAGTCAGTAGTACATTTGACGGGTAAAAAAATCTTCAAAAGTATTCGAAGCATTGGCCTATATCATTGATGTAAATATTAAACAGTAAGGGTCCCAATAATGAACCTTGGGGCACACCAGATGGAACGGTTACCCAGTACGATTTAAAGCCACCCACAAATACGGCTTGACTGCTGTTTGATACATAGGATGAGAACCATCTGAGAAGGTCACCGTGTACGCCGATTTGCATAAGCTTACATATTAATATGTCACTAAGTCAAATTCAAAGGGCGTAAACGTCTGGTCGTATACCATATTTTTCAAAAAGCTTGCTGAAGATACACAGTTTTGAAATGGGTCGATAGTTTTCTACGTCAGATTAGTGTCTAGTTTTGAAAATAGGTGTCACAAATGCAGTCTTCCAAGAATTAGATACCACACACTCTTTCAAAGAACGATTGAAGATAATGGATAAAGGTTTAGAGAGACTGTGCACACTTCAGTACGAAGAACGGAGGGAATTGATCAGGACCTGCGCTTTAATTTAGATTTAAATTTTTCAAATATGTCTGCACCAGACGTTCGTCAACTTTGATACTATGAATAGTAGAGGTATTGTAGATATTATGGTTAACTCGCATATACTTAGAAGTTTGTATATCGTTGTTGTAAACAGAACTGAAATATTTGGAGAATAGGTGAACAATCGCAGATCCGTTTTCAACTTTCTCATCCTCAAGAAATAACGTATTTGGTATAACTTGAGATTTGGAATTAGATTTAATATAATTCCAAAGCTGTTTGGATTGGAGGATATTTCATGGATTATGTATTGAGTGTGACATTCTCAATTTAGCTTTTTATGACGTGATCTTAAGAGAGAAAAAGTGGAGTAGTCAGACTGATTGTTGTAAATCTTGAACTTTATGAAAAAATATTTGTATTTTTCCTTCGTCAATTCGATGAGAGCTGAGCTATACTAAGGCGGGTATTTTGAGTTCTTACTAGGTTTACGAGGAATATCAGCATCTATAAGTTGGAGTATTTGTGAGTAGAAATTTGATAATGCTGAGTTTATATCACCGATTGAGAGGAGCTCGTGCCAGTTTACTTTTTTGAGAAAAAAAATTATACGTTCATAGTCACCACGTTTGAAGACATAAACAGTTCTTATTTCCTCTCTCAATGCAACAGATTCAGAAAAAGTTACATCTATCGTAATGGATGTATGGTGTATGTCTCCGACAATAAGCGAGTCTTTACATGCTGATACCTTGATACAATCATTACAGAGAACTAGGTCTAGAAGGTGGCCATTAGAATTATAGATTCAATTATACTGGAAGAGTCCCGAAAAATGCAGGCAATCAACAAATGCTGAGCTGAGTAGGGATAAACGATTACCAGGTGTGTATGTCGCGTTATTAACATATAGTATTAATTTGTTTTACACCTTAGTTCAAAAATAAATATATATCCTTTCACATATTTAAAGAAACTTATTTTTGAAAACATTTTAATACGGTACTTGCGGAACTAAGATATACATTTAAAAAGTAACTAGTAATTATCATGACACCCCAAATATTAGGGAATGGTGTGAGGGCAGAGGGGTTAGAGGAGAGGAAAAAGGTGGCTAAGAAGTATCTGGGTAGATGACCCAGCGACGTGTTGTTACTATTTATTCGCTTTTTGAAATTTCAAGAATACAAGAAAATCTTTAATTAATATGTTGACTTTGCCGAGTTTTAAATCAGTGGTTAATGGGTACAGAGCCAATCATATAACAGCTCTGCAACGAAATTCAACATTACTTTTTACGCTAATTATACAAATTTAAGTAATTTTTTACATTGAAACAAACTGCTCATTATGACCAGTCAGGCACCCAACAATTTCCACATAACTCCGCCACTGCATTACCCAACGATCCTGCGTGTCCCGGCTTAACCGTCAGACAGTGTCACAGCCCGTCACTGTCCCATCCCAGGCGCTGTCGGGTGTCCATTGCGGACCCCTGAGAATTTGTGACCCCTGGAAACAAGGATGAGGTGTGTCAGTGAATGAGTGGGGTGGGTAGATGACCGTTGTTGGAACACAATCAGTGACGTATGCCGTTTTTGTTGCGGATTTATTGGAGGAATGAAAAAAAACAGGAAATTAAAAATACAAAAGTAAGGGCCGTGTTTCCCTTATTCGTCACTCTCAAATTACGCGGTCAATAAACTTTACTGAATAAGTGAAACAACTTTTTAGAGTTGTGACGTCTGGAGTATTAATTAAACCATGAAAAGCTTCTTCCACGTCCCTCACTAAATGTTTTGCACAGCCTCGCAGTGTCGATAATCAGGTTGGATGAATTAACGGTATTATATATTTTGTTGCAGTGCAAAACTGAAGAAATGTTGAAAACTCATTGCAGGCGAAATGCCCCATTCAGAACCATACATAATAACTACGCTGGTAAATCCCGCTAAAAGCACGTTTAACTCTCAATCTCCCACATCTGTACCCTTTAGTAACACATAAATACCAACTGATAACCACCGCCGTAAAGCATTTCAGCCATAAACCAGTTGCACGAAACGCAGCGCAAAACGGTTCCCGTATAATCTCAATCACGCCATTCAGAATGAGGGCCGCGCTGTCGTAATGCGATTGACTATGGAGAGTGCTACGTGGGGAGTTCCTATTCCCAATAATTAGCCCCCGTGAAAAGTGACGCACCGAGAATAGAAGAAGCGTCGCTTCAATTACCAGCGACGTACTTACGGAGTAGCCTCGTTTAATGCTGTTTACGGGTTCGAGGAACTTTTAATTAACTTACTACCGGAGCCGATGGGTTAATTTAT